>VYZW01058465.1:47756-116077 GCA_013401315.1 Balaeniceps rex | reverse complement strand
CCGGGCCTGCGCGGGGCAGGGGCGGGAGAGGGCGGCCCGGCTCGGCCCGCGCCGGGGAGCGGGCGGTCGCCTGAGGGGAGCAGCGGCCCCTCGCTTTTCCCCGCAGGTTTCTGGCTCCTGCAGGGGATAGCCTGGACTTGGGGGTCTCCCCGCTGCCCTCCCTCAGTCTTGAGGTGCTTGAGAAGGGGGTTTTGTCGTGTCTCCCCCAAATTTACCCCGAGGACCAGGCGCTTTGCCCAATCCCCAGCGGCCTGGCACTACTAACAAAAGGCTGGCGGGGGGTGAGAAGGCTTCCCAGCATCACCCGAAGGACCGTGGGGGAGCAGGGCCTTTCCCTGATTGAGGGTTTGCCCCAGGCTGCCCCCCACGTTCATCCCTAGCAGAGGGTTGACTCCAGTTTAGGGCTGAAAACAAACAAATTTTCGTCTGCCCTTTCCCTCCCACCACCCCAGGCATGGGTTTAGGCAGCTGCTTTCTCTGCTAACTGTGGGGTGCATGTCTGGGCGTCGAAGCCCCACGCTCCCCTCATCTCCGCTCTGCTCCACAAAGGACCTCCTCAGCCTGGCCTTCCTCGTGGCACTTGTTTCACAGCAGCGCTGAAACCCCTCTGCCAGTCCCCTTCTTCCCAAGGCCCAGCCTGGTAGAATCACCCCTGTTATTGTGGCCGGCGAGGCAGAAATCCCAGCTTTGCAGGGCTCTGGCTGTGCCCCTGCCTTCATGGGTCGCTGCATACATTGTGGCTCAGCATTCCCGTTTCCCCAAGGGGAACACGGCCGGATTTCTTTGCTGCTAAAGGGATTCTGCTCTGCTAAAGGAAGAGGGGTTTGGGTTGTGTTTCCTACCCCCAGACTCCATGGCTGGCGTGAAGCAATCTCACATGAGCTATCTTAAACACAGAGAAGACCGGACACTGCAGCTTTACTGCAGATAACCCACGTTAAAGCCCAAGTGTCTTATTTTCACTTTCTTTTTACCTTCACACACATCCACTGCCTGTTCTGTTTACCCCTTAACGGTAGGGCTAAGTCAGGGAGAAGCTTCAGGCAGAGCAAGCTGGGTCAAGCTAAACAGATGTGAAGTCCTTCATTTAGGACTGACCTGGATGGACTCCTCCATCAACATGTGTACACAAGCCTTGGCTGCTCCTGATTCTCCCTGTCCCCAGCAGCTGTGTTTGTACAGCACCTAAGACAAGGGCATCTGGGGCTGGGAGGAGGGCTGCTCAGCCCTCCCCAGGACAAATGCACACCAGTACCATTGCCAGGTCTGCCCCAAGGACTCCCTTACTCCAGGAGATCCCTGCAGAGCACTCTGATCAAGGATTGCGTGGTGCAAGTTGTCCTGGCAGATGTGGTTGCTAGTATTGATCGGTATCTCTGGTGCAAGACAGCGCACAAAATGGTCATTAGGGGATTAACCTGCAGTTTCTCTTACTGTCCCATTTTCTATACTCAACATGATTATACCAAGAGTGTCATAGAAAGCCTCGATCCATAGATATTGTAAGCACATTCCTTCCTACGTGGGGCTAACTGCATTCACTGCCCTGAAAAACCTGATCATAGAGATGCCTCTCATGCACACTGCCTGTTACTCCCTTCTTCCCCTTCACAGATTTCCATTCTTTTTACCAGCTGTCCCAGAATAAGTGCATTATCCCACTTGAAGGGAATGACCTAACTGACTTGGATCAAGTATTTTGTAATGACGTGCAGCACTTGCCTGTGAACTTTCTGTCACAACAGGATTATGAACAGTACTTGATAGTTCTCCACTGGCTACTGTTCACTGGTTTTCTAATTTGCTTATCATCTGCGCCTCATTATATGTCCAGATTTCTGTTACTTATCTGCTGTAATATCACATCTTTAGCAAGCTACCATTTTTCCCCAGATTATTGTTCTTCCTGATCCCATAAAAATTATTCTGCATTGCTCATTTTACCTCGGGATACCTTCCCCTCATGGAAAACTTCTTCTCAAATATCTTGTTTCAACTTTTCTAAGAAAATTTGGTTTTGTGCCTGCATCCAACATTGAATGCAAACCATCTAGTCTACCCAAATAGGATAAAACAATGACAGGATGAAAAATAGCTTTACATAAACACCAATTCTTTTGTAAAACGTCAGGGCATAATTGAAAATGCTGTTGTTTTTCAGGGCTGTGGTAGAGTCTATCACCACAGCTTTAGTCAGAGAATGACACGGGGAGCCCAAACTAGCGGAGTTGAACATGCTCATTCATTTCCAGATAATAATCTGATGTCCATTCCAGGCATTAAGACATCTGAAGCTACTTAGTATTTCAGTAAGTAGTGTGGTTTGCTGTAGAGAGAAGCCCTTAAGTAGAGGGATCATGGAAATTTTTGGTAGAGGACATGCAGTTAATGGCCTCAGAAAAGGTCTGTGGAAGATTTATTTAATTTTCAGCTGCTGTTTCTAGTAGTCTTATAAGCTCAGACAGGGTTAAGCAGAACAGTTTACGACAGCTACTGTGCCCTTCAGTGGTGGGCCAGCCCTTAAGGCATGCCAAGCTGCAGTGGAGAGCATTCCCCCCCAAGCTCCTCTATTAAGGCAATTAGACAGGCATATTTGTGGTCTCTCTTCCCAGACAGCTTTTTTACAGGACCCAGGCTCTAATGAATCTCAGGATTAGGCACAATAAGCAACACAAGAGACTGGGCCACCGACACAGTAATAGTCGTTATTCCCAGATTTCTGGGAAACCCAGCATAGCTCAGAGCTGATCCAGAGCATGACAGAGAGTCAGCGGAGAATTTATTTTATCCCTTTCAGCTCTTCAGAAAGACCGCCTGGAAATCCGATAGCATGTCAGTCCAGGCCCACCCTTCCCTGCAGGGCTGAAGCATTTTGTTTGTGGCAGCCTTTGCTTGGCAGGGGTGAGAGGGGAAGCAGCTGCTGGGTCTTTGGTTAGACAGAAAAAGCTTTCAGTGATGCTGGCTTAGAGACTGGTGTTTCTGTCATTGATATTGGCAAATCTGGAGACAGATATTTTATTCTGGAAAAGTTCCCTGAAGGTTGGGGTTCAAAACTCTGGTCCTCCCAACAAGGGGACAGGAGGGCAACCCTCACCTGCTCAGTTGCACGGCCTCCAGTGTAGGTGCAGAGGCACAGAAATAACTTGGTTAACCTCAGAGAGGAAGAACTGCAGCTGTATAATCACCGGGTGCCAAACCACAAACACCTCAGGGGAAATTCTCGTGGAGAGTACCTGGCTGAAATAGAATATGGTCTATCTTTTCTGCGGATGTAAATTCTAGGCCTTATATTCATCATCGCCTAAGGAATCATACCTGACCCTCTTAACTCCTTTAGGCAGAGCCCTCACCCAAGGCCAGGCAGAGCCAGCCTTATAAAGAATGGACCTATGCGCATCTCCTGCTCCGGTGTTTCTAGCCTGCTCTGTTTCTGTGATTCTGCAGCAGAGTGCAAGTTAAAGCAGCTCCAGCATCTCCCATAACCAGGAGAGTGCAAAAGAGTTGTTGTAAAGCTCCTTTGATTTCTCCTTCTGCAAGGAGGAGGTGTGGGGGGGGCGGGATTCACTCGGCTAGAAGGTAACTCTTGGGATTTGCTGAGGGGCTTGGGAAACTAAAGCTAGGAGCTAATCTAATCTGAGGTCTGTCCCACAGTCCTTAATTTATTATCTGGAAATTTGGAAAATGCAAGTATCTCTAATTAAAAACAAGAACCATTTGTGTGTCATGGTTAATGCAGATTTATTTCTGACAATATAATAAATTCAGCACAGATTGGAACCAGCTGCCCCAGCTCTAAGTACCTGAAGTTTCCCCTCCACATCATCAGGACTAGGACCCGGCTGCAGTCATGCCGTAAGTCTCACTGGCCAAGGGAACAGCTCAGCATTGTGCTTGCTTACACGAGGAAATAAATGCTCCTAGGCAAGGACTGGCAAAGGGGCTTGGTTGTGGAAACCCTGAGAGCCAAATCAATCTATTTAAAAAGTGATTGATTCCTCCAGTGCAGAGAGGAAGCAGGAACAGGGCCTATGGATATAGGGGAACACGTTTTATTAAAAAATAGTCTCTTTGACTAGCATCCTTCAATAAATCTTCATTTGGCCTCCTGTCATTCCTGAAAGTCATAGCGCAGAGAGGAATGTATCCTATTCTAACTGGAAGAAAGAGGCACACAAAGGCAGAAACACGGATCTTCCCCAAACCTCAGCTCTGCCATCACATCCCAGGTCTCCTTGCATCCAGGCAAAACACCCAAAAGCAGTAACCCTGAAAAGGAGCCTGCAGCTTTCCACCACTCCAAATACACAGTGTCTTTTTCATATCCAGGGGTAGGTCAGTAGAAAGGCTGTTTCACTTCCCTTCACCCATTTCCCTTCTGCCCCATCTCACCTATTTGGATTGTAAGATCTCTGGAGCAGGTCTATCTTGCAGGTTACAGCTACACAGATTTTTCTTTATTGCCACCTGGGGAAAAGCTATGTAAATAACGCAGCTTTTGGTCCACATGCCTTCCCTCCAGGCAGTCCACACGCCTCATGTAACTACTCAGTGAAGTGGTAAGACACTAGCTTTGATTATTACCCCAACTATGGGAGAATCTGTATTGCACTGAGCTCTCTGCACAGACACCAGATAAATCATGGCATTCTCCTTCCCGACAGTTGTGAAGAGCTCTTCCTCCACAGGCCTTGAGATGCTTATCACAGAGAACCATAGAAGGGGTCAGGGAAAGATTTTAGCTGAAAATGCCTTACAATAAGAGACCTTTGGTTTCTTTCCTTTGTAAATGTGGAAACTACATAGTCAGCATTTCCATTTACAGTCTGATAATATACAGTCACACAAAAATTCTCATAGGAAATAGGTTGAGATGATAATTTGGAAGAAGAGAAAAAGGTATTTTTGAAAACATGTCTGTTTCTTTTAAATTTCGTTTTTCTCTTGAGCAACTCAGCTGCTGGCCACAGCATTTGGTCCCTGTCAGGCAAACCAGCTCCAGCCAGAACATCTAAGTACAGCAAAGAGTTTTGTTGTATTGTTTTCGAAATCAACTATTGTAATCACTAGAGAGTAAAGCATCAGGTACAATGGTGCTTTTTTGCAGCAGAGTAGGTTACTTTCAACATGCTCTGGCTATCACCAAGAAGAGGCACTATGCGCATTTCAACGACGCTAAGTTACAACTTAAAAACATTTGCATAAAACCAGCTGCATTTCCTCTGCCCAGAGGATGTTCTGTTGGCAGATGCTGTAGAAATGACAAGTTCTCAGGCAGGAATTACACTATAAGATGAAGAACACTTTGGCTTTATTACACCATGAAAGAGCGTAAAGCCAAGAGACAGTCAACCAAAATAGTGAACAGAGCAGACTTAGTGATGAGCAAACCCTGCTGAGTTTTATTTCACATCCATCAATTATGCTTTGCAGATCAGTTCTTTGCAGCAGGACTATCAGCCACTGCCACAAACCAGCATGTTTTGCTAATAGTAGCACTGATACAACTTCCCCAAGCCCTTACTTTAACATAGCAAACTTCACACATACACAAATTATTCATTTTCTTCTACTAATACTGAAACACTGTCAGCATTTTCAGCTGGATAAATCCCTTCCAGCCATTGTCCCGTGTTAAACTCATTGCTGCATTTAACATTACTCACAGCTATATTTTGGTAAACAGCAAATTAGTTCCGGCACAGGCTAGTTCGCCAAAGTCCCTGGGAGCTTTTAGGCCATCAGACACTAAACAGGAAAATATTGCAAGGAAAAAAAAACAAACCAGCTAAAACACAGAATCCCTTACCTGCTGGGAATTGTGGAGGCACAGCCAACAGCAGCCTGCTGCAATGACGACATTGGGGCCAAAAGAGCTCAGGTTTGCCAAATTTAAAGGCTCAGCCCCAGCAAGGCATGCTGGGAGAGGGAGAAGTCCTCCTCTGAGAATAGTGGGGTGCGTGGGGAGAGGGGACAACAGCAATTGCAGGAGGCTCTGGTTCTGAAGCTCTCTCGAAAATTACTTTTGTGGAGGCTGAAGGGTGAGAAACTTGGATGTGAGCTGATTTAGTCACAAAGAGAAGTTTATTCATTGAAATGCAGCTCCAGCAAGTGACAGATGCGTACCCCCAGCTTCCCTGCGGGTAGGCCTCCGCGTGGGCAAGCACCGCAGCTCTTCCTGTTCTCTCCTGACCCTGCATCAGACCCAGGTGGGCAGTGTGAGCTGTGATCTGCTGTTCTGTCTGACCTGGGCTGGGAGTGATGCTGTGGGGTCAGGCTGCAGCTGGTGTTACTGTCACACATGTCCAGCCTGACTGCCCTTCTCTACATCATGTCATGAGATCTTGGAGGCATCATCCTTCCCATGCATAACTCAGTCTTGGAGGGAAATTTGAATTTTGAGATGTGTGAGCCTGGCATGACCCCATAAGGGCCTGATCCTGCCACGGTTGTCCCAGTGCTGCCCATTCAGAAGGCATCCAGGTGACGTGCTCCCTGGGGGAGCTGCCTTTGGAAGGCCCTTGTCTGGACAGGGTGGTGAGGAGCCAGGTTCTCCAGCTAACCATGCTCTGTTTCTGTCAGGACAGTAGTGAGGCAGCAGATGGAGCTGGCCCCTGGGATGAAGAAGTCACCAAGTGGTGGGGAGAGTGGAGCTCCTGGTCCACCTGCTCCCGGTCCTGCGGGGGAGGTGTGACGTCCCGGGAGAGGCACTGCTTGCGACAGAGGTGAGTCGTATCCCAGCCTGCACCCTTGGCCAGGCCTCAAGCACCAGAGGGGAAACAGGGTGCCCCGACTTGCATTTTTGGGCCAAACCTCCTGAGTTTGCATGGTCGTCCCTTCTCTCTTCTGCAGCCTCTTGGAAAGGAAGGCGGCTGTTGCCCGTGGAGTAGGCAGTGAGCAGGCAGTGGTGGGCAGGGCTGACGAGGGAGAAGCACGCTGCAGTGGGGCATACGACAGGCCCCCTAAACATGTCACTCACTCAGCCTGGCTCGTCCAATGGGGAGCAAAGGGTGGTCCCCTCTTGGGGTCTGTGAGAGACTTGAAGATGATGAGGTTGTGGGCTGGAGAAGACTAGCTCTATTCCTCTTCCCCCTTTTTTTTTTTCCCCCCCCACAAACCCTTGCTTACTGTGGCTGCTCTGACCAACCTAGCCCTGATTTGTAGCCAATTCCTGTGCTAAGGATGTGGGTACATATTCCCAGACACCTTCTGGGGACTTGATTTACTCCTGGCAGCAGCCAGCTCAGCCATGTCTCAGCAATTTCCCCTCTTTATTCCCTGCAGAGCTTGCAAGTCTTTTTCCCCTCTGTCATTTATCTGGCTGTCACCTGACAGCATCTCTGTTTGTCCCCTACAGCCACATTTGTTCCCTACAGCTGCTACAGTCCTGGTATCGGTGGGAGAGGGTTTGTGGGAGTGGGGAGAGCTGGGAAACTTCAGCTGCCTGAACTCCCGCTCTCCCCTCCGGGTCACCTTGCCACCAAGCCCTCCTCCTCCTCAGGCACCTTACTAACCTACTCCAGGCTCCTGAGATGTTAATGAGAGCTGGCATCCTGCAGCACAGCAAGCCCATGGGGGCTGACTGCTCCATGCTTGGCCCCTTCCCCTTCTGCGTGAATGCACTCCTGAGCGGAGGAAGCTCAGACTAGGGCCCCCACCTGCTCTCCTTCGTGCAGCAGAAAACTTCTTTTATGTGGGCTGATTGGCAGCACGACGAGGGCCCAGATGTGCTGCAGTACCTTCCGTCTGGACATGGCCTCCCCGCTAACCAGGCTTGCCAATGTCTCTGCTGCTGCTTCTCCTCCCCAGCACACCATGGCCGTCATGGGAGAGCAGTGGGAAACAGAGGGCGGGACAGAGCCTGGGGCTGTCCCACACCCCTGCACAGCCGGAGCAGCCCTTCTGCCATTTGCCTGCTGCCAGAAGAGATATTTTTCTCTCCATTTGGCATCTGCTTTATCCTTGACTCCACAACTGGGGAGGGGAGGGCTTTGCTGTGGGTGTTTTACTCCAGGGTTCAAGTCTGAATTTAAAAAAAAAAAAATCCAACATAAAACCCAGCCAAAAGGTTTCTGCAGCTTTAAGGAGAACGGCTTAAGTGTGAGCCAAGTATGCCCACAAAACAATTTCTGCCTGAGTCTGCAGGCAGCCTCTGCTTCATCTGAAAGGAATGGCAGTTTTCAGGCTTTTTGGTGCAAATTTAGGCTTTGCCTACATTGCGTAAAACATTGCTCTGCAGTACCTCTAGCCAGTCCAGCTTGAATATGCCTACGGGGTTCTTCATTACGCAGTGCATCCTAAGTTCCCAATACCGTTAACGCATTGTCTGCTGCTGTTCTTTACACAGACCACACTGCCTTAATCTGTGGTCTCAGCCATTCCCCCTACATCTTCCCAGCTTTCAAGAATTTTTTTGCCTTTGCATCAGTCAAGGACTCCAGTATCCCCTGGATAACTCCTGCTGGCCAGAGCTAAAGCATCGTGTTGAGAAATTCCCATGGTTTTGTGTCCATCATCTGCACCAAGCCTTTCCTACTAATCTTTGAAGGTGGCCAGTCCTCTGAGAGGTGCCATCTCCCTGCCTCCTGCACAGTGAATCCTGAAATCAACTCCCCTGGTCACTGCAAATCCTGGGCGCTTCCATGGGAGTGATGGATCATCAGGGTCTATAGTCCTTTTGTCACATCAACCCTTTTGGAGCTCAGAATTGAAGGGACACAGTGGTGGTGATACTGCTCCCCATCTGCTCAACCTGTCCCAGAACAAGAGTAGTCTAAAAATCACAGTCCACCTAAAAGCACTGGAGATGCGTTTCAGAGGCGGCATTGGCTAGTCTAGGTCCAGAAAGCTTTGCTCTGATAAAATGCCTGCCTTGCTTCTCCCCATTAAGTCAGGCCTGACTTCTCTGTCACCCTCAACACCTTAGTACTTCACAGACCTCCAGCTCATTTTCTTTCTGCTTCGCAGGCTCCAGATGCCCCAGGGAACAAACAGCACCATGTGTGTTGGTCAAGCCAAGCACTACCAACTGTGCCAGCAGCAGGTGAGAACCACTTCCAGTACTCACTGGTCCTCACTGGGGGATGTGGGCCTCAGTGGGTCACATTTGGAGCTGCAAGAACACCACCACTCAGGGTGCAACTGGTCCGTCAGAGGAGTGCAGACAAGGGGTACAATCCACTCGTGAAGCGTTTGACAGTGTGCCTTTAAAGACGTGGGAAATAGGCTCTACTCTCTGGGACTGAGAGGTGGGGGAAAGGATGTGAAAACATATTTGTTGTGGGGTGGAGGGAGGGATGAAGTTTTTCCAGTATGCTTTTCCCTTCACTGGAAGTAATTTTTGCAGGACTGTTAAATACAGCTGTCTGAGGGGCCCTTGGCAATGGAGGCCTGGCCTTTCTGCCTGTATTATGGCATCTCAAAGTCCATTACTGATTCCTTCCAGGGTGGACAGGGCATTTTCATCCTCCAAGGATGCAGCAGGGACAAGCAGCTGTCACAACCATGGCTGTGACATAGGGAGCTTTTGATCACATTTATTCTCTCCATAGCCCTGCCCAGCCAACACAGCAAGCTTCAAACAGCAGCAGTGCTCCAGTTTCAATGCCAAAGCCTTTGGGAAGCGCTACTACCACTGGATGCCCCTCTATCCAGGTGGGTTTTCACAGCTTCTCACAAAAGATCAGGGTGAGAAAACACCCACAGGATCTTCTCAGACACAGGAGAAGGGGAAGGTCCCAGAGGACAAGGGATGGGTGCTCCTGGCTGGTCTGGAAGTGCTTCCCTGCGCTCCCTGCTTTGGAGAAATCGTTCCCTGTCTCTTCACAGAACCGCTCCAGCCAGCCAGGCCTCCTTCTCTCACCACATTGCTCCTGTTTTGGATCCTACATCAGCAAGCACTGGTGGGCAGACAGGACACAGGCTTCTCTGAGTTGTCTTGGCTAACCAGCAGTCATCTTGGCAGAGTGGGTGTTCACGCTCTTTGTGCCTTCTACCGTTCTGGCTGCCTCTGTCACCCAGCATGCTTCCCACTGTGTTGGTGGTGGGTTGTTCTGAGCAGGATGCCCAAGTTTCCTGCACAGGCGAGACAGATTGCTTCACATGGGTTTCCAGGTGGCCCTTGAGGCCCAGATTCAGCTCACCTGAGGTATTACCCTCTTTCTGGACCCACTTGTTTTTCTCTTTCCATTAGCTGCCAAGGGGACATAGAACATCTGCATCTCTAGCTTCAGTTGCTCAGCTGGGTAGAGTGTAGCTGGCCACAGCCCCACACAGTCAGTACCCCTCGACAGGTCTTGCTTGCTCTTTTGTATTTCTGTGTGGCCTGGGATCTGCTGATACAGATTCCCATGCACAGGGGATGGCACTGCAAAGGGGAGAGGGTATGGCAAGGAAGAGGGTTTGCCAGCAAGAAGTGTTTCTGCTAGGCATGGTCCCCAGCTGCAGCCTCATACCGTGACCCCTTTACTACTACAAAATCTTGGGGTCTCATCTCAAGCAGCAAGAACATCCAAGGTGATATCAAACCATCAGTATGGATAAGAGGAAAGTCCCCTTCCTCGCTGCCCATCTCTGAGCACCTTGATCTGCCTGGTGACTTTCTGCCTCTGTCCCTTCAGACGACTACACCAGTATCTCCAACAAGCCATGTGACCTCCAATGTACCACCCGGAATGGAGAGAGGCAGCTGATGGCCCGAGCACAGGATGGTACCTCCTGCAAGGACAGGACCTATCAAGGGGTCTGCATCAATGGGAAGTGTGAGGTGAGGCTCTGGGAGGAAGTAGTACAGAAATTGGGGGTGTAAGTGCATGGCTGGACTTCCTGGTCATTGCAAGGCCAGGGGGCCCAGCAGGGAATTGAAACCGAGGCCTGGTGTGGAGTAATGACATTCACTCTTGAATGCCTGTGGACTAGAGGAGAGCAGAGAGGTTCACACAAAGGGAATTATATACATCTGTATGTTCCCACTGAGTGACAGCACTTTCTTCCCAGCACAGAGAAGACTAGAATTGCAGGTTTGTTTACATAGTCATCCAATTTAAAAAAAAAAAAAATCTTTCATTTGATTTTTTACCTCATACGGCAAGGATGAAGGGTGGTTGTATATAGTGTTACAGAGAGGTGCCTTACAACCTCAGAAAGGCCTGCCATTGATGCAGCATCTCCTGGAGGGTGATGATGTATGTCACTATTTCACTGAGAAGGATTGGTCTAAATACAGAGACAGAAAGAACTGAAACAGCTTACCCAAGTCTTACTACATTCATGTACATGCCAAGTCCATGCTACAGGTTCAGGGGCACAATGTAGATGGTTACAAGTTACAGAGGTAAATTGCTGCTGCTGTTGGATTCATTCATTACTCCACTCCAGGCTAACCTACACCCACCACCCATCCCCAGAACCTCACCAAAAGAGCATAGTAACATTTCCTTGAAAAGACCCTGACCTGTGGAGATAAGCTGGATCCAGGAAACCCTCTGTTGTTTCATTCTTTGCAGCCAGTTGGATGTGATGGGAGCCTGTACTCGCCCCGGACAATGGACAGATGCAGGGTGTGTGGAGGGGACGGCAGCACTTGCCACCGTGTCTCGGGCAGCTTCCGAAAGGCAGTCTCACAGATAGGTACTCCCTGCTACCACAGTCCGGAGACTTCACCTACTACTTCTTGCCACCAGCTGGTATGAGGGGTGACTGGCTTGAATGCGAGTAGGAGTTTCCCAGCTGCTTGGTGGAAAGAGCTGAGGAGTACTATCCCTGCTTAAATGCCTGTATTTTGTCCTTTTCACTTAATCATCAGAGGAAATTGGTTTGATGTGCTGTATATTAGGCTGGTAAGGTTTCCCTTCACCTCTTCACAATAGGAAGCAGCTGGGGATCTATTTGTTCCTATTGATTTTGGTGTCTTGCCCACCTCAGATAATGTGAAGAGATCAAGGAATCTTCTTTTATTTGTGCTATGTGTTCATTTGAAACTTAAGCTCCTATGATGAAGGTCACAGCATTTGTTTCAGCCTGCACTTAATCTCCTGCTTTCCCCAGTCCTATGGCTGGCACAGCTGAGGGACAGTCCCTCTGAAACTGGGCTGAGATTCATCCCTTGCAATGTTGTGGCCCATTCCTCCACCCACAGAAGGAATAGACTGTGGTATGCTCATTAGTAATTAATTAACTGTGGTTTGAGGATGCTTTGGAACATCATTTCACATTGTTGTTGTTTCACTGTTGTTGCCTCGCTCTCTACAGATGCCAGACTAGAAAAGCACTCAGGCCCCTTTCTAGTGCAAGGGTAATAGTGCTAACCCCTCTAGCAGTACAGATACAGTTTTGGCCTGCGACTCCAGTGCGTATAAAATCTTACAGAACGGACAAGACCTGCAATTGTAGCAGGAAAGACAAGCTGCGAAGCCATGTAATTTAAGAGCATTCTTATTTCCTCTCCCTTTAAAGGTCAATTTTTATGCTACTCCTGAGACAAATTCTGTTGAGTCAGGAGCTGAAGGGACCTATGGTCTTTTCCATCCTCTGTTCAGCATCAGTCCTGATCACTAGTAAGCTTTTTCTGTGCTCTTGCCAGAAAGAGCATGAGAGCACATTCATTCACATGCCTAAAGCCAGACTGTTATACTTGCGCAGTTCCTTCCTGACTCCAAACCCAGCAGTGCTCAGACTGAGCCTTAGAGACCTGTAATGGTGATCTGTAACGGGACTTCAGAGGAGACCTGGGATTAGAGCTCACAGACTGGCGCAACATGCATTTATGTCCTTAGTGTCCTGCCCCTGAAGGGCAGTGCTGCCCTCCTACATACACACTTATCCCACGAGCTGTTTTTCCTACCTAGACCTTTTTATTCTGTCCTTGGGATTTCCTCACCCTCTGTTCTGTTCCTCAGGTTACGTGTTCATCACTAACATCCCTGCTGGTGCCACGGACATCCTCATCATTGAGCGCAGGAAAACAGAAAACATCCTAGGTAAGCAGAGGAACTGGATGGACATGGAGGTCCCAGTTCAGCTGCCTGTGAGCTGGGAGGAGGGCTCTGTGCACTCCCATCTGTGCTGTGAGAGAGCTCTCTGAGCATTTCCTCCACGGTAGCACAGGGGCACTTCATCTCTCCATAAACCAAGGCTACCACATCTCCAGCAGCCAGCAGCAGGAGGGACATTTGGAAACCAAGCTCACTATGAGCAGTCCCTGTTGTGAAGATATTTGTGCTCTTGTTGGAGAGGGAAATGAAAGCAGCAGGCATTGAACACTGCTGATCTGACCTGATGTGGAAGATGAACGCTGGAGAGCCTGCAGTTCTTTTTCTACCAGGCTTTTCTCGGTCATGAGCTGTTTGCTGTCCTCAGTGCCAGTGCAGCCCCAGTGTTCTGCACGGAGTATCACATTTGTCCCTTTTCTCTCTCTTTGAAGCACTCGCAGATGAATCCGGGCATTTCTTCTTCAACGGCAACTCCGCCATTGACAACCCCCAGAACTTCAGGGTAGCTGGCACTATCTTCAAGTACCGGCGGCCCTTGAGCCTGAACTCAGATGGGCTGGAGTATATCATAGCTCATGGACCCACTAACCAGTCTCTGAACGCCATGGTATGTGAGGAGCTAGTTTTAGGCTTTCCTGTCTTGCCTGTCCCAAAATTGTGAGCCTCCCTCAGACAAAGGGAATATTAACCTGGTTCCCAAGCCAAACCTGAGTGTGTAGGTGGCTGAGGAAGCCAGATATTGTCTTGGGGGTAGTTTTTTCTTGGATTTATGAGGATGCTATCCTCTCTTAACATCCATCACAAAATGGATGTGGGTAGAACAGATGTCTGGGAAATACATGTCCTTAAAATAAAAACGGTTTTGTTTTCTTTCCCTGTTTCCTCCAGTACTATAACTTTAATGGTAAAATGCCACACATAACTTACGACTACACTGTACCGCGGACACCACCTCTCCAAACTGCAGCCCCTGCTGTAGACAGCCCTCGCTATCATCACTTATCAGAGACCAGCCAGAACCATCCCATTCCAGCCAACTCCAGAGCTGCCCAGGACTTCAATGCCACATGGCTCTCCCTGTCGCCAGATGACACCAGTGAACAGCTTCGTCTAAGAGAAGGGCATGAAGATTTAGGCTTCGGTCACTCACACTTTTTCCAGACCAACTCCACCAGTCAGACTCGGGACTGGGGCTGGGAGCAAGGTGAAGACAAGGAGAAGTATGACTTCCAGATAAGACAGGTCTACCACGCAAACACAGCAGGAGAGGAAGAGGAGGAGGAGGCAGCAGCAATTGGAGAAACAGAGTTGGGTTGGTTGCTTTGTTTTTCCTTCTGTCCTGTTTTATTAATTGAAAGTGGACATCCCACACTGGTCTTGAAATCTAAGGTGGCTTTACCCTCAGGGCAGACAGGAAGGAAAGATGATAAATAGCAGGGTGGAGACTGCCAGGGAGCAGCAAGGGCCAGTAGCTCCGTAAGGGAAGGGGAGCTGGGAGAGGGTGGCCACAACAGAGATCAAGCAGTGCCCTGTCAAGCAGGGCAGTGACAGCAACAGGTCCTAGCAACCGTCCAGTGATCATAGGTGAAAGCAAGGTGACAAGTCAAATCCGAGGTCAATCTGGGAAAGCCAAACAACAATTCAGCGATAAAGTACACCAGCATTGCTCAGGCCAGGTCTGAAGGCCCAGGCTTGAGCTTAAATGGAGCTCCTGAGCAATTGGCAGAGTGTATGTGAGGTTGGTCAGGGCAATTAAAGCCTGTTGGTGCACCCTGGTGGCAATTTATGATTTTTGAGGCCAAATACTCAATGGTTTTTGCCTTGTTAGTTACCACATGCTGAAGTATAAGCCATCCAAGATAATTAAAGAATCCTTATATTTTTCCTCCAGCTCTCAGGTTCAATCAGATTTCCATCAGCACAGCTGTACCCTACAGCATGAGGAGATCCGAGCTCTCAGAGACCAGCCGCATAGCATCCTCCAGGCTTCGCCTCTTCAGGCGACTGTGTCACCGAGACCCACACAACACTGCCTTCTGTAGGGAGCTGCAGCACCTGGCAGCCAGGCTGGCCCCAAGGAACTCCACAGCAGGACTATGGACTGAGACGGCTGCCCGGTGGCCACAGGGCCTCTACAAAGCACCGGCCCGTAAGAACTCACTGGAGGACTTGAAGGTGGAGGCATTTGCTGGGAGTCAGGGGGAAGCAGCCAACTACAGCATGGTGGCATCTGTGGAGACCTCTCTGCTAGGTGCCAGCCCAACCATGGACATCAGCCAGGCAGAGCCTCTGCAAGCTCCTGGCACTGAAAGGTGGCACTTGATTTCCTGGGCAAAACAGGAGCATGGTTAGCTGGGGAGGGAGGGTCAAGCCAATCCTCTGGTAGTCTCACTGCTGTCCTTGATGTCCCCATTCTCCAATGTCTATCCATGCAGCTGCTGTAGATGCTTGACCAATGGTGTATCCTCCAAAGACTGATTGGCACAACTGGTCTGACACAGAGCTCCAAGAATGTATTTTGCCCCTGCCCCCACCTCTAAGGGATGCATTTAAATGGGTTCTGAAGGACCTGGGACGCCAACACTAATGTGACTGTAAAGAAGGCCAGGATACACACATTTACCAGCACACGATGCCCCTTCTGTCCCGTTCTGGCCTCATATGCCTCTGTAACTTCAATAAACATTTGGCAGGAAAACGAGGGCCAACTTTTAAATGTTTCTGGCAAGCCACATGTGAACTCTCCCACCCCATTATATGATAAGAGGGACCTTGCTTGAGCTCCGTTTTCCAACCTAACATCATACCTCTTGAGGTGATAGCATGAACTGAGGCTGAGGGCACCCACATGTTTGAAAGACCATAATATAGACAAGTTTCACTATGAATAATGCCTCCTCTCAGAGGCTGTTGATCCATGGCTTTTCATAGCCTTGCTAGTTGAATTCAGGAGGTGGATCAAGGCTTTACACTCTGTTCATCAGTGGTCCATCTCGCCCAAGGTGGATGAGATGGAGAGCAGAAACACCACATTTCTTCCCATCTTCAAAGACAGTGAGGAGGAAATTCACTATATTTTATGTTTGCAGCAATTTTTCATTTTTAGCTCATGCCACCTCCTTTTTCCACAGCAATGAGTTTGATGTGAGCCCCGTGGGCCATGATGACATTAGCTTGGCTGACATGTATCGGTGGAAAGTCTCAGCTTATGCCCCCTGCAGCTCCACATGCACTTCAGGTAGGTTTGGCTTCAGGTGACTGACCATGTGAGGTTCTTTCTGGCTCTTGATAGAGAGAGTACTGGTATTTTTTAAAATTACAGGTAGAGTTTCAGATGCAGTGAGCACTCCAGTAATTTAATCATGGTGGGAGGAGGTTTTTGGATCCGATGGAGCTTGACCAAGAGAGGGTCTTGATTGCCCAGCAGGTATCAGCACCTCCTATGCAATGTGTGTCCGGTATGATGGAGTGGAAGTGGATGAAACGTACTGCGATGCCCTAACCCGACCAGAACCTACTCATGAATTTTGCACAGGGAGAGGGTGCCAGCCTAGGTGAGTGGAAATGACATCAGCTGTCCATGGGGACAACATGTCTTTGTAAGGATCATTTTCTGCTCAAAGTATACAGCCATTTCTGGGCTGGAAGATACAGCTAAGCCCTTGTATCCCCTTGTAAGCAAAAAAGAGGGAAGGAATTTGCTGCCTAATTGCCTGCCAAGGACAAAGTTGGCTTTCAAGACCAGCATTGCCTTAACACAGACATACACGTGATGAGCAGATTCATAGCAACAGCTACTGGGTTAGGGAGTCCCAGGCATGCAGGCACTCCCCAGCCACTCTGTGTCCCTTGTCCCCCTTACCTGGGTTTTCCTTTGTGCTTTCTCTCCTGGGGACTGCCTGTGGAGGTGGGAGACCAGCCGGTGGAGCGAATGCTCCAGAACATGTGGTGAGGGCTATCAGTACCGCACTGTGCGCTGCTGGAAGATGCTGGCTCCAGGCTTTGACAGCTCCGTTTATGATGACCTCTGTGAGTCGGCTGGGCTGGCCAGGCCCATGGAGAGGAAAGCCTGCAAGAACAAGGCCTGTGGGCCCCAGTGGGAGCTCTCCGAGTGGTCCGAGGTAGGCAGTGGGGGAGCTTTGCTCCCAGAGGTAAGCAGCCAGGGCTGGGCTGGGGCCTGGAGGAAGGTGGCTGGCAGAACTGGGTGCTGAGGAAGCCCCTGACCAACTGCATCCTGGGGAAACAAGGACTGCCTTTAACCCACCGCTCCCCTGTTCTGGCACTGCCCAGTGAACAAAGGCCATTGCAAACCATTTTTTTCTAAGGTCACTTCTCAAGCAGGATGTTGACCAAATGAATGTCAGCAAGAGGTTTTGCTTTCCTCTTCCCAAGGATTTAACTAAGGGCAGATGGGGAAACAGCATGGAGACATAAAGGAGCTAAAACCTAGTCAAAATCCCTTTGATTGACTTCCCAAGTCCCAGCTTGGGACTGGGACAGTGGAGCTGCCCAGTGACTTTGAATGGCAGTCCGGGCCTCAGCATCTTGGAGCGTTGGAGCTCTAAGGACCCAAAGTAATTAAGCAGCAGAGGTAGACACAGACCCTCCTTTTTCTGTCCCTGCTGGGGCCCTTAACCTCTCCCCTAGTGCAGCAGGAGGAAAACGGGAGAAGGCATAGCTGCCTCCCTTGCCTCTGCTTGTCCCCCTTGTTCTCTGCTGAGCCCCGGGGCTGACTCTGTATGGCTATTGCAGTGCTCGGCCTGGTGTGGCACGCAGGGGACGATGAAGCGGGAGGTGCGCTGCTCGGTGGAAGCACCCCTCTGTGACGAGTCCCAGAAGCCCAGCAGCGAGAAGGCATGCACAGGCCCACCCTGCGACCGCCGCTGGACTGCTTCAGATTGGGGCCCGGTGAGTCCGGAGGGTCTGCTTCTCCTTGAACCCAATGCTGGGGGTGCGGGGCTGGCGGGAGGGAGCAGGTGGGCAGTCATGCTACTGCTCTCTTTTGGCTTTCTTCTGGCAGAGGCTGAGGTAAAAGAAACTAGAATAATCTGTATTTTTGCCTCCCCATGCTGTAAATTTTCATTAGCTGTAAGGTGAGCTCCATTCAATAATCTGGGAAGCTCTTGGCACCTGGAGAATGGAAGCCCCTTACCAGACGTACGTCTAAAGACCCTTGGGATCCAGTGCCACAGTCCCAGTGGCAGGGCTAGGCTCTGGACGCAGGTCTCCTGGCACCACCGACCCTGACCCCTCCACCTTCCTGCTTTCTGACGTGTCTAAATGCTCTTTATTCCTCCAAGTGCTCAGGTTCGTGTGGCGAGGGACGCATGAGTCGCTTCATCGCATGTCGCAACCTGGAGGGCAAAGTGATCTCCGACTCGCAGTGTGACCCAGCCACCAAGCCCCTGGCTGTCCATCCGTGTGGAGACAAGAACTGCCCTGCACACTGGGTGGAGCAGGAGTGGGACCAGGTAAAGCCAAGCCCAGCCCTGTATCCTCAGCCCTCCTTCCCACCCTATATCCCACAGGAGATGGGGGGGAGCCTGGCTCCCTTGGTGGAGCAAGGTTGTGCGGTGCAACCTCCAACTGAGGAGCTGTACCCTCATCCTAGCTCCTTCCAGAGAGAGGGGAGGAGCAATAAACACCCCAGTTTGTCCCCCACCATACCCTAAGGACCACCCCAAAGTTTGTGGCATTTGCTGCCTTCCCAGGGACCTCCACTGGAGGGCAGCAATGTCCTAAGGAAACCATCCTCTCTCACCCCTGACTCCCAGCTGGCAGTTGCAGACACCTCAGCAGAGCTCTTTATCCAGAACCTGCACTCAGCCCCCCAAGATTTTGGTCCCACCACTAAACAGAAAGCCCCAACAAAACCAGCTTCATCTCTGATAAACAATAGCCAGAGGTAAACCTGAACCACAGCCCAGATCCCTGCCCTGGAAGTCACATCCAGGCCATGACTGTGTACTTGCCTCAGGACTCATAGTCCAGTGAATGTGGTCCAGGTGCCCCGTTCTACCAAGCAGTCAGTCTCTGCCAGTCTACTTACTCCCCCTCTGTTGCTCAAGGCCTAGGGCCTCTGGGCTTCCTGTCACAAGCTGGTCCAAATCCCAGAGCACCCAGAAGGAACACATTGAGTCAGTTGTGGGCTTTGGGCTTTGTCTTTAAAGTCTTGAGCAAAATAGGGATTCACAAAGCACTAAGGAAGAAGATTTCTAGGAAACCAGAGAAGCAGCCAAGCCGTCTCCCCTCCAACCATAGCTAAGCCTCTGTTCTCATTTTGCTACTCTTTATAGCTGTTGACTACACTCAGCCGATTCTCCCTCCAGCACTGGTAATGAGTACAAACTGGTTAAACCTTGGGACCTATGGCAGTCCCGTAATCCTGTCCTGCTCTGGCCTATGGTGTGGGTCACAGACAAAGCTGCAGTGCAGTTTTTCAGCTGTGTCCAGGCTATTAAACTCACCTGAACTCTGAAAGACCAGGTGAACTCCCCACCTTTGCATGTGCCAGCTTCTTTGCCTTTGCTGTGTTCTCTTGGCTGATCACCTCCAAGTTCACAGGATGACTAAGGGCAGATGCAAGCCAGCTGTGCTGGCCCTGCCGTGGTGCAGAAGGGCACAAAGCAGTGAAATCTCAAACTGGCAACTGCATCCATGGGCATCAGGGAGCAGAGCTGAGCTAGAATCAGATCCTGTCTCCTGCTGCTTCTCTTGGTGGTGTCCTGAGAGAGTGAGAGCTCTCAGCTAAGCCTGCATAGCTTTGGGCTCAACAGCACTTGTCCATGCAAAGCACCTGCAGTGCACCAGTTTGGGCCCCTTGGGCCCACGCAAAGCTTGTCAGTACTCTTAAGATGTAGGTTGCTACACGAATAGGCTACATGGTTTTTGGGAACATAGATACACATAAAATAAGACAGAAACAGCCTCTTGTAGTCTTACTTTGGCTGCTCCAGGTCCCTTGTGGTAGCTGCTCTCCAGGCCAGCCAAGGTGAATTTGGCATCCCCTGTGCTGACTAGACACTAATTACCAGCTCCAGTCTTTACTCCCTAAGAAATTCAGCTCCTTTGCAGACACCCGTTGCTCCTGTGACCTGGGCAGCACTACATCTGTTAGACTGGTGTTAGCACACACATGAAGCACCTTGCTTCTGAGCAGGATGCCATCTTACTTGAAGCTCTACAGCTGACAAGCATCATTTGTTACCTGGCTGTTACGTTCTCTTTCCCAGTGTGATGCCAGCTGTGGGCGAGGGATGAAGACCCGGGTCGTCTTGTGTGCGGGCCTGGAGAACGGTGTGTACAGGGAGTACCCCGAGAAGCGCTGTGAGGCCGCTCGGAAACCTGAGGAGCAAGCTGCCTGTTTCAAGAGGCCATGTTCAACATGGTTCACTACCTCCTGGTCTCAGGTAGGGCTCAGGGTGGTGGGGAAGAGGGAGAGGAGACCTCGTAACCGTGGTTAGTGGAGCATGACTTGCACTGAGGATTTCTAGCAGCCTGTTCTGCCAAGGGCTTCATTAGGTCTGGATGGGACCATAAGCTCTGCTCTTCTGCAGACCAGGCAGCAGGTGGAGGGACTGGCACACGGGAGCTGGGGAAGACCTTAGAGCACGTGGATTATTGCCTCAAGCAAGAGCATGCACTGCACTGCAGGCAATACAGCCATGTCTCCTCCTCTGCCAGGAGTCAATGTTCTGTCTTTCCCTGCTTTCCCTTGATTTTAACTGGTGAGCGTTTAGGGAATGGGAGGACAGGGAAAGCTGGGCCTGGCTCACAGCAGCCATTTTCTCCATCTTCTATCACAGCATCAACACTCAAAGCAAAACCAATTCTGAGTTGCATTAAAGAGATTAAAGCAAACTCCTCCCTTGCTCTGCCCCAACCCTGGCTCAGGGAGGCTCTCCTCCAGCAACAAAATGGGAGCATAAGTTTGGGGTCAGTGTGGGGTTTGACCCAAACCTCCTCAAGAACAGTCTCCAAAGCAGGGACTGGGAGGCCTCACTGGAAGAATGAACTTGGGAACTATAGAAAAATAAAAAAATGTCTCTCGTGATCCCTTTCCTCTCTCTTGATCCCGACAGTGCAGCAAGACATGTGGTGCTGGTGTGCGACTGCGTGAAGTGAAGTGTTACCAGGGGGATGTGCTGGCTCAGGGCTGTGACCCCACTTCCAAACCAGAAGCCAGGCAGACATGTCAACTCCAGCTGTGCCCCACAGAGGCACCAGGTAAGTCTGGCAGGGCAGGGAGGGAGAGGAGCCCTTTCCTCTGTCCAGCTCTCCAGCTGGGGAAGGGAAGCACATCTATCTCCTTTTTAACCCCTTCTGTGGATGCTTCTGCTCCCCAGAAGACGACTGTGAAGACAAAGCGACGGCCAACTGCGTGCTGGTGCTGAAGGTGAAGCTGTGCTCTCACTGGTACTACAGGAAGGCTTGCTGCCGGTCGTGTCGGCTCAAGTCACCCTGACTACTGCCAGGCCATACTTCCCTTCCAAGTTCGGGGCAAGGCCCCCTCTTGAGCCAGACTTTACCACTTGAAGCCACCCCACTTGGCTTGGCTGTGGAGCCAGTCCCTGTAGACCAGCCTGCTCAGTGAGGAAGGATTCCTAGGACTTAGTCATCAGTGTTCCCTCTCCACCAAGAGGATTTTACAAAAGACAACCATCAGTTCCTAGAAAGCTACAGAGGAAGAGAGTTGGGAAAGCCTGTCCCTGCTGTCATCATCTCTGAAGAGCTCTAGTTGGAGGCGGTGGGGCGCAGAGGCCAGCCCGCAGCAGGGCAGAGATGACAGCAGCCATCTCTCTGGTCTGCCCTGCAGATTCTTCTACTACAAAGGCAATTTCCAAAACACTGAAAAATTCTGTGTCACAATAAAGAGCTAAACTGTAAAACTGTGCTTTTGGGATGCATGTGCCTAGGCCAGAGGCAAGAGAGGAAGAGGGACACAAGAGGAAGGAAAGCAGGAGCAGGAAGGGTGGGGAGGAAAAATCCTTGCGTGAATACAGCTTCCAGGCAGCACTGGATAAACCCCATTTTGTGTTGCCTGCCAAAGACAGAAACCACTCCTGTTCTGTATTTCAAAGTCCTTGTTTATTCCTCACATTGTATTTGGACCCATAGCTGAGCAACAAAGACAGAATAATAACAGGAGGAATCTGAAGTGGAAAAAATCTGGGATCCCTGCCCCTACCCTGTCCTGTTCGTCCACCATCCCCAAAACCTTAAAGCCCACAGTTGCATCTTCCACGTTTCCAGCCCTTTCAGACTTGTCCATTTCTGTGTAGCTGTGCCAGGCACAGGGTGTTGTGTTGACTGTGAGGCTAACCCTCATCTTGGCCGTCCAGCTACTCTGGAACTGCCTCGCCAGCCTTGGCACCTCGTTAGCAGGCAACAGGTCGCGCTTAATTTGCATGTGATGAAGATGACGATGCAGTTGCCTTTCTTTCACCAGAAGGGTGACCCAGAGAAGCAAAAGCCCTCTGTGTTATTCCCACCTTCTGGCGGCCATGGCCCAGCACGTGCTGCCATTGCGGTGGGAAGCCTTGCTGCATGCCGAGAGGTAGAGTTGGATGCTGGGAGCCACCATGCCTGTGAGCTGGCTCTGCGCCCTTCAAGGGGACAGTATGGCAGGGCTGTCTGGCAGAGCTGTGTGGGCAGCAGCCCGCAGGTCACACTGGGACATGGTAACTTCTCGTGGCTCCCAGCAGGATGGAGACCTAGCTGAGCAGATGCTCTAGTGGGAAAGGATGGGATTTACTGAGTTAGCCAAGATTTTTTTCCTAGTTACAGACTATATTTTCAGGGAGGAGTACTGGCTGGTTGGAAAGCAGTAGGAGCTACGGACTATTGGCCAGTGGGATCCAGAGCACTTTGCTGCTGCTAACTTTCATCTTCCCTCCTGCCTGCCCTTAATGTGAGAGGACATTTAAAGACCTGCTATCACTATTTGGAGAATGGAAAGAGACTCTATAAAAGAGACGCAGCTAGACTGCGTCTCAGGATAATGGAAATGCAATGTCTTTCTGGGCCAGAGGTGGGGGAGATGGTGCACAATGTTTGCTCAAAAGGCTGTGTAAAACATGGGCTGGGGCGAGGTGTTTGGTTACAAGGACCATCACCACATTTGGTGTTCATCTGGCTCCTTTTCTTTGGGTAGTTTGAGCAGAGGTGCCAAGGCATGAGCAGGTTCAAAGTGTAAATTCACCTTCTGCCTGATAACGTAGACATCTGAGGCTCACGTAGCATGCACCTCCATGCTGAGACCTACTTTTTCTGTGCATGAACAGGAAGGCTAAGTCCAAGTCCTGTAAGCAGCAGGATTATTTCTGAATTGCGGTGGTGGAAAAAAACCCCACAAAAACCCCACTCACATTTCTGAGCAGTTGTACCCTATATTGCAAAGGCATGGCAAGCGTTTCCTGCCATTGCCTCCAACAGTATCCACATGGCTGCGGGGATCATTGCTGTCCAGGTCCCACCTCCCTGCCATGAATGGGAAGCGCTCAGCCGAGCGGTCCTGCACCAGTTGCTATGGAAGTGCCCGTGAATGATGGAGATGTCCTTTTAGTAATTTTTCACCTAATTTGATTTATGGAGGAAGAAGGAACTTTCCCACATTCATTTTTGCAGAAGGGCAGTCACTGGCTGTCATTACCAGCCGCAGAGCCGGTGAACCCAGGTTTGGGTCTTACATCCTCTTCTTCCAAAAGCAAAAGCGGGGCGACCCTGATCACCTGAACGTCACTCTCCCATGGGAGGCCGTGGGTCCTGCAAAGGAGGAGATGTGGCCCAGTGGTCTCTGCTGTTGCTGTTGAAAGCAAAAGCCATCCTAAAGCCAACCTTCATCTGGCTGTCCAGAGCTCTCAGGGTGGGCTGGGTAGGACTTTGAAAGCTGAAGGTGACCAAAACTGCAGTTATTTAGGGATGCAATTCTTCCCATAAGTAAAATCTTGCCATTTTTATGGGTCCAAGTTAAAATCTCTCCTAAGAAAGCTTGTGAAGAGTAGAAGAGGTGGGAGCTTCGGCCACAGAAGGATCAGCCTGTGCCCGTTTGCGTGGGTGAGTGGTTTTGCGAGCAACTTTGCCTCCCCCGGCAGTGATCTAAATTCATGTCTTGAACTTCTTCAGCACGTGCAAAGATGGAAGCGGGTGAGAGATGGTGTCCTATCTTACACTTGAACACAAAAGCTAACTGCTAGCGGCAACGAACGCAGTACGAGGGGAGCAGGATGATCCGGAACTTCCCTTCTTTGCTTTCCCATCGCCAAGGAGCGCTGCCATTCCCAGCTCAGCAGTAGGATTTGCCGGAGGCGGCAGCTCGTGGGCGGTCGCGCATGGCTCTGTGTGCCGGAGGCGGCGGGCATTGCCTCGGGTGGCTGCGTGGGGACACCGGAGGCCTCACTCTGGGCTTGGGGAGTTGGGGGTAATTAAATTAGGTTGTACTGTACATAGCCCTCGTTAGACAAGTCCCTTCAGGAGATAGAGTAGAATAATAATGACACTTATGATGTGTTTGGAGGTGGCCGGTTTAACGTCGCCCTTCGAGGTCTCTCGTCTTCTTGCCCGAAAAGCTTAGCCGTGCTGGGCGGTTCAGCAGGAGGACTGTGCTGGTCTCAGGCTGGGCTTATGGGGTCCTCTCTGCGTGACCCCCCCCCAAAAGACAAGTGAGAAGCCCCTTCCCTCGAGCGGGCGCCGGCTGGGGACACCCTGTGCTAGTGGCAATGGTGACTACACCTCCGTGCTGATAGCCCGCGGGTTCGGGAAGCTCTCGCGGAGGAGGCCGTGGCGGCTCACCGGGTAGCTTTGCAGGGTGGCCATGTTGATGGGCGGCCCCATCTCCTTGTAGCACGCGGGGGTGTAGGTGACCCTCTCGCCCCCGTTGTGCACCATGTCGGCAGTCCGGATGTAAAAGGGGGAGCCATAGGGGGAGCAGGTCGGGCAGTAGTTGTGAGCCCCGTGCTGGTTGAACTCGCTGTGGGGGGGCGGGGGGCTACCCTGGCCATCCACCATGCGGGAGTTGCAGGCATTGCATGTGCCGAGGTGCGAGTGCATGGGAAGATCGGGCTCTTCCTCTTCCTCCTCCTCCTCCTCCTCCTCTTCCTCATCGGAGTCATCTTTCTTGCAGCAATAGTACTGTGTGAAAGGGAAGGGGTTACATTAGGGGGAGCGAGCAGCCAGCGGGCAGATTTGGCTTCACAGCCAGCCCTGCCGCATCCCCGCTCCCCTCGTCCCCCTGTCAGAGAAACCCTCCGCCGGCCTCTCGCTGCTCCGCTCCATCGGTACCTGGGTCCTGCAAGGCAGCAGAAGCAGGACGAAACCTGGCCAGGACCTGAGTGTGCAGCAGGAGGCACTGCCAAGGAACTCGTCCTCTCCCCTCCCAGCGACGTTTGCAAGGGGAAGGTATTTTACCATGCCAGTTGGAAACTTCTCCAAGCAACCGCTGTGCTTTTCATCACATGGGCGCTGCTGCATGGCACAGACTTCACATTAACTTTTAAAGAGCAGGAGGTTGTAGCTAGCTGTTGTTGAAAGCCTCTTCGTTTAATTTACAGGGGGAAAAATAAAATCTCCATCTGGTATTGCAAACCCAGCTAAGCCTACACCTAAATTAGCAAGCACTGCAGATCCTCAAAAGCCTTAGGGGAGTCCCCTTGCACCGCGAGGAGGAAAGGATGTAACTCTGCAGCACCTGGGGGAAAAGGGGGTTTCAACTCCCTGCCCATCACGGGCAAGAAAACCCCCACCGAGACCCCTCCTGCAGCAGCAGTTTGGTCTGAGGAGCAGCGGCACTGCTGGGGTTCGTGGCAACATGGGGGACGGCCATGGCGCTCACCTGTAGCCTACAGTAGCAGAGCACGGCAATGATGCACAGTAGGATCACCGTCGCTAGGATTCCCCCGGTGATAACAACAGTTCCCGCTGTCATCCGACCGATTCTCCATCAAACTCTGAAAGGCAGGGCCACAGGGACACGCATCACCCCGGGACATGAAAGTCACCACACAACAGATGTGACACCCATGAGGCATCCCAAAATATCATGCCCCTGTTCCTCCCTCCCCAACCGGAAAACTATCACCCAATATCATTCTCCTCCTCTTAGCAAGAGGACACCTGAGATGCAGCATCATGTCCCCTCGCTGCCATCACTGCCTCTGGCTTGGGGTCATTGGGAAACACCCCGCTGTCCACCCGCAGAGCCCCCCCCCTTGCTGAGCCAAAAGGGCTGATTTCCACCCTGCTGGCAGAAAATACAGCTTCTGCTTCAAAGTGCAGAAGCAAACCTGGGTTTCCACCAGAAAAAGCTGAAGGCGAGCCTTTGAACTCCACAACTCTGGCAGTCTGAGCCCAAAAACACACCCCGGCTGCCTGCTGGGCACCGATGGGTCTAACATGTGCTTGGCATAAGCCAAGCAGTCCCCACTGCCGTCCCTGTGCCACGGGACCTGGGGGCTACTTACGTTCAGTGGCGGAGGCGTTGGACCTGGAAGGAGCAGAGGGAGAGGTTAGCCGTGGCTCGCCAGCACCCTTCCCGCGCGTTTCCCCGCTTCCCGAGAATTTGCCTTGATTTGGGACCTGCGGGAAGCCCTGCTTCACATCCCGCATCCCACAGGGATGGAGCTCAGCACTTGCCTGTGCCCCCGGGAGCCTCCATGGTGCAAAAAGCATTTTGGGTCCTGCAGATGATGACGATAATGATGATGCTTATTAATTATTATTATAATTATTATTTTCTTTAATTTGGAGTAGGGAAAGGAGGCATTTCTCAAGCTTGGAGAAATACTCCACAGGACAAGGCTGTGCTATCAGCGGCTCGTGAATCACACAGCTTCGCAGGGCAAAGGCCTGGCTTAGTCAGCACTTGGCCTTTTCCTCTTTAAAATTAATTATGGAGGAGGCGGATGCATCATCTCGCAAGTGGACAATGTTTTACGTGCCGCTGGGAAAGGGGCTCTTCCCTCCATCCCCTCCAGGGCAGGCGAGCCCCAGCGTTCTCCCCACCACCCTGAGGGCACCTACCCAGAAAAGGACAGGCAGGGTGTCACAGTCACGCCGGCCCCTGGGTGGCTGGCAGGGACAGGCAGTGCTGCATGGCCATGGGGAGATGCTGGTGGCCCTGGGAAAGAGAAGAAAAACCCACCACCGTCAGCTTGTCCCCGCTGCCCAAGGGGGCTGCCCAGTGCCCCCATCCCCACTGATGCCGCGTCTGTCCCCACAGCGGGGCTAAATAAATTGCTTTTTTAGGGAGAGTGGTAGGAAAGGTGGGTGCCTCAAAGGTGGGTAAACCCAAACCACCAGGAAAGGATGATCCCGTGCCCAAAACCTGCAATTTCAGCAAAATCAAGAGACTTGCACCCAAGACTTGGGTGCACCCATCGCCCCCATCACCCCCACCCTCCAGTGATACCTGGCACAACCACATTTCATTACCGGCCCCCACATCCCTCTGTGCCTTGTCCAGAGCAAGGCTAATTGATAGGGCCCAAGTGCCAGCCGGTTGCAGCCGAGATCTAATTACCCTCTTGCTGCGCTGCCCTAATTGACGGAGGGAGGTGGCAGCTTCCAGACCTGCCCAACTCTGCCCCGGCCCCTTGCTGACACATGTGCCGGTGGGGACCACAGGGAACATCCACCCCCCGCCCCCAAATATCACCCACCCTCCTCACTCTGCTGAGGTGGTTTACAGGATCCTGCCTGCCACAAATTGATTTTCAGCTCTTGGAAAGTTCCTGTATGAAGCCAAAAGGCGGGCACGCATTGGATTTCCTCCTTGAGCCGCTCTCGCACACGAAACAAAGGAAAAAAAACCCTCTGAGAAATCAATAGGTCCATAACCCAGCTAATATCTCCATCTATCAGGGGACCCGATGCACGGCTAATAATAGACCCCAACATGCTCAGCTTCTGTGCCCTGTTACCAAACTGCACCCTGAAACACTGCCAAGAGTGAGGGGCACCGGGGATGGTGGGGGACACACATGGGGGAGCCTTTGATGGAATTATCACCTCCCCAGGTGCCATCCTTAACAGGGAAAAGCTGATGGTGGGTGGCTGGGAAAGGCAAACGTTGACCTTCGATGAGCCCTGAGAGGGACGCGCCACGAGACGGGCGGTGATGGATGAGGCAGGCGGCCATTCACATCCAGAAAACTTCATTTCATGGGAGCTGTGATTTGATTTAGAGCTCGGAGAGCAGCATCCAATTAGCCCGAGGTTTAGAGCGAGCAGGCGGCCTCGGAGCATGACCCCGGGCGGGGAGGGACCAGCCCTGGGGACCCTTTGGTCACCTCCAAGTCCGACTGGCGCTGCCTTGAGGACAGCTGGGCTTCCACGTGCCCCATCTCCAGCATTTCCGTCTCTGGGGCTGCCAGGATCAGTGTTTCACCAGCCCCACTCAGGAGCCAGGCTCCTGCTTATTAAAATAGAGAATGTTAAAAAAAAAAAAAAAAAAAAAAAAAGGGGGCAAAAATGAAAACGAACCAGAAGAGAAGCACTGCCTTTCCTCATCTCTTCGGAGGTGATGCTTTCAGAGAGGAGGATGTTTCCTACCCTTCCTCCCCCCCAAATCCTCCACACCGGCAGCCTAGCAGTTCATTTTCTACCCGGTTTGTGCCTATAAAATAGTTTCTGCCTATAAACCAGCCTTTTCTAACCCACAGCTCTCTTCTGCAGGGATGCAGAAGGGGATGTAATGCCTCTCAGGGAAGGAGCAAGAGCCCCAATCTCAGGAGTAATTGAGGTCTTGGGAATTATAAGGTAAATATGCCCAGAAAGGGGCAGGATAACTACAACAGCCTTTTCCAGCCCTTGCAGAGGCCATACAACAGCCCCAGCAGCCGCATCCCTGCTGCCGGGGATCAGCCCATCTCCATTTTCCATCCACTCCCCGCAAGCACATCCCAGTCTGCCGGGAAAGGGGCATTTTGCGCTCAGCTTCCCCCAGGCTTGGGCACTGCACAGCCCCACCATCTCATTCTGACAAAAAGCCATACATTTTTAGGGGTTCCCTAAAAGCCTCAGGCTGCACTGTGAGCCGAGCTGAGCCCCACGGCTCCTGCTCCTGCAGCTGGATGGGATGCAGAGGCATCGCAGGGGGACGCACAAGCTGAACTCCCCCAGGCGCAGTCCCATTTCTCCTCTGGTTTTAAAAGGGAGTTGAGAGTTGTTTAAATATTTAAATAACCCACGCTGAGCAGATGCCTTGGTGCTCGCCGCTCACCTGCTCCCAGGCAGCTCAGGAGAGGGGGCTATGACCCAAGGGCGGGCGCGGGGACCCTCCGGCACACAAAGCATTGGTGAATAAAATCAGGATTTATATGAGCAGGGCTGTGTTACCCTCCCTGCCCCTCGCTGGCTTTCAGGAAGCGATTCGAGATGCTAGGCAGTGGTGTCACGCTGTCCTCGATGGGGATGGGAGCGGGCGGAGGGAGGGTCCCTGGCCGTATCGAACTCCTCTGGGCAGGCGTGCAAAACCGCTTGCTGCAGCGATACATTTTCTTTAATTGATGTTGCCTTGCAGCGCAAAGTTATGGCCTGAAAAGTGACTCTGGGAACAAGCGGCATCGCAGGCTTCTGTATTTATTCTCCTTCAATGACGTCCATAGCAGATTTGCACAGTTTGCAAGTCGATGGCGAGGTTTTTGCCAGCCACCACCACTCAGCCCAGCTGAGAAACTCCCGTCCTTCCTCTCCTGGCACGTCCCACCAGCCTCAAAATCACGCCCCCCATCCAACAAGGGTCGAACACTAACACGCGACATGGGAGCAGGTTTTAGGCTCGGGCAGAGCACGGCTATTTGCTGTGAACATCATGCTGAACCTCACCAGCGAGTCCTGCCCCAGCCTGGGCTCTGCTCTCCCGGTTTTGCTCTGCAGCTCATGGGCTAATTCAATGAAATGTCTGCCTGGTAAATTAGCCTGGCCGCTGCCTTACCAGAATCATCTCCCAGGGCCTAATTGGAAAAAAACAGCAGCAGGGGCTGCCTTTTCAAAACAGATTATGGCAGCAAACAACAGGGCAGCTCCCGGGCAGCTGCGGCCTGCCCCACATGGGCTCAGTCCAGTGGGTTCGGGTGGATTAACGCACAGCTGCAAACCTCAGCGAGGTGGAGGACGTGAGCAGCACGGCCCCCCCTCAGCCATGGGGCAGGATGGGTGCATGGGGAGGGCTGAGGCCCTGCAAACTTGTTGCATGCCAGATGCTCTGTGCTGCAAGGCATAAGGGAACAAGCTGAGTCATGGGGGAGCAGAAACGAGGAGACCCCTGACCAAAACGAGCCAAGCCCAAATGAAATTTCACCCAAAGAGCAATGGCAACATGGGATGCAAGAGGATGTGGGGGGCTGCACCCAGCCGACAGCCCCCCAGCAGCCTCACTCCAGCCCCAGCACTCACCCCCGGGCTTCTGGCCCAGGTCCCAAACCACTGGGTCACTTTGAAGCCTTTAAACTCTTAATTAAGGGATCCACAGGGGCTGCCAGGGAGCTGAACCTGCTGCTCGCTCTAGGCCCTGAGAACACTGATTTTTGGAGGAGTCACAAATTGCTGTTTTGATTTACCCTTGCCCATAAGCATGCTTAAGCCACATCATTTTTTGGGGGGCCAGGATGGGGCCAGCCCCTTCTGACTTTTGATACGCTGTTAATAAATATATTGAGGAAAAAACATCTTTAAGTCATAAAAATTGCCCACGGCACCGGGCAACCGGAGCAACCCCGCTTCCTCCTGCAGCAGTAACACCCCTGGGAGCAGCGCTGGGCTCCGTGGCTGGTTCTACCCAAGTTATATTTGAGTTTGGACCAGCCTGCGGACAGAAATCACAGCAGCGGTTGGGAAAACTTTTATTTCAGCCTGCTGCAGAGAACACTAAAAAAGGCTTTTCCCAGCAGAAAGGGTGTTTTTTGTGACCCCTTTCCTACACGAGGCTTTTTCGTGCCGTGACCCCTTTGGTGCCTCGAGCTGCGTGGGGTTTGGCCCAGCAGTTTTGCAAGGGAAACCGCAGCCAGAACCCGGCTCCTTGCTCCCAGCCACCGCAAGGACAGCCAGGTCGCAGAGGTGACACCATCCTCCAGCTGAGGCTCCGGCGATTTGCAGTCAGTCATCAAAACCGAAAATCCCATGCCCTGCCGCAAGCCTGCCCTTGCTTTCCCTCCACGACCCGCACCAGCTCCCCGGGGCTCCCCGCCGCCTCCTCTCAGCCCTGCTCCTCCCCAGCTGAGGGATGGGAAAGAAGAAACACCGACAAGGTTTTGAAACCAGCTCTTTTCTTGTAAAAGCTTTGTGCAAAAGGCAAGATATTAATTGCAATTAACAAAAAATCAAACCACTTCAAGGGTGGAAGCCGCCAGCCAGACCCCAGCTCCGGGGTGGGTGCAAAGGGCTGCGCTCCTGCTGCTAACGCCACGCTCCTGACCCACCGAGCCCAGGAGATCCCCTCTCCCGACCATCCAACTCTGCTGAAAACCACCTTCTCACCAACCCAGGTTTGCCCTCTTCCACACTGGGCCTCATCCTACACTGTGGAAGCCCAGGAGACCTTCTCCACCGGCAGCAATTGCCTTTACAGCCACGTAGGACCGAGCATCCCTCTCTGATCTCCAGCAGCACCGGGCAATCGAAGCCTTGGCACATCCGTGGGATGGGCTGGCACATCCGCAGTCCCAGGGAGACGTCCCAGCACTTCACAGACTTTTGGAGGAAGGGCGGCTTTGCAGCCTGGGACATCTCAGGCGCGGATTACACCAGTAACTCATTACTTGGGCATCTCATCTGCCCTTTATCCCCTTAAGCAACTATTCAGATCCTGTCTCGCCTGCCCGCGTGGATTAACTGGAGCCATGCGTAGGGATGGAGGGACATGGAAGGGACCGTCACCCCATCCTGCCCCCCTGAGCACACACATCAACGTGATACTGCAAAGCCCACGGCATGGCCAGGGCTACACCTGGATCTAGGCAAGTCCCTATACCATTACACACCCTTTGCAGCCCCTCCTCATCGCAGGACAGCTTAAAACCCAGGGCAGGAAAATGGCCCCTCCCTCCTCATCCCCCCACATGTCTCCTACCCGCTGCATTTGCTTGGCCAGCTCCCAACCAGCCCAGCCCAGGAGCCACGGCGGGTGGGTGCAGCCCTGGGAAGGGGCTATGTGCAGCCCTGGACATGGGGAAGGCATCAGACGTGGGCAGCTCACGGTGGGATGCGGGATGGAAATGTCCCTGGCGTGACCCACTTGGCTCATCTCCTGCCGCTGCACCGGGGTCCCTCCCAGGGCTGCTCCTGGCAAAAGCCGTGGCTGAGCCCAGGCACACGTGCCGGAGAGCCGCTCCGCCATGGTCCCAAAATAACCAGGGACAAAAATGGCAGCATCAAACCAAGTCGCACAGAGAAGGGCTTTTGAGATTATCCCCCATGCCAGATGCCCACGGGCACCATCCCCAGCATCCCTGCCACGGGCACCATCGCTCCCAGCACCCAAATATCCCCCACGATGAGCAGCCACAGCAGCAGCATCCGCGCCAGGAGCAGAGTGAGCCCGCAGAGAGCCAGAATGCTGAGTGTGCTCCAGGTGAGATCGACCCTTGCCAAAAAGCCAGAGCATTTTGCCACATACAAGTGCTGAAGGCTCAGGACCGTGCCTGCGGCCACAGCCAGCAGAGAGGCGGAGCCCGGGCTGGATCCTGCTGTACCGTGGATCCCTGGAGGACACGGCCCTGGAGAGCAAGGACTTGGGTCTGATTTGCTCCCCATGTTGCCCCTAAATCCCCCTGCCGTAGCAGCGCCCGGGTGTTTACAGCGTACAGCACAAGAGATGGATCCTCGTGAGCACGGAAAGGAGCGGGCAGGGTTATTTGCTTCCACCCCGACGTCACCCTTGGTGTTCACACAAGCTCATTGCACCGGTGTAGGTATCCCACGACTGATTTAACCCTGTGGTAAAGCACCAACGCAGCACAGGTATTTCCCCTGCATCAGCCAGCGCTCCCAGCACTTGCCCAGGAAAAGGCGAGAAGGCACCAGCAAAGCAAAATGGGGCAGCAGGGACCTCTTTAAAAGTTCTCAGCCTCCATCCATTCCACACCGAGGCCTCAGGGCAGAGGAAAGTCCAGGTGATGGATCAGGATCCTGCTGATCCTGCAGCCTGGAGACCCTCCCCAGCAGCGTGATGGAGCCAGCCTCCCTTGGACGATGCTCTGCCGTTCATTCCCAGCCCTGGGAGGGTAATTCTCCAGCACCCTCATTGCTCCAAGATGAAACCTTCACCTCCTCAGCACCCATTTATTTTCATACCAGCAGGCTCTTCCCCTCAGCCGGATCCCTCCATTCCCCAGGGGCTGTAAACACACCCCATGGAGATACGATCTTCTCCCCGATTTGATTTTCTCGCTGCTCTACCACAGGAAGGTGCGTGCTCTGCTCTCCAGTGGGGCTAATCCCACCGGGGAAGGCAGGGACACCAAATGCATCTTCACCCCGGGCGCAGATTGGAAGAGAAGGATCAACCCCAGCAGAGGCATCGTGCAATACAGTCCGGAGCATCCCTGCAGAGCATCCCCAACAAGATCCAACAGAGCACAGCAGCAAGTTTCCCACTAAAGATTTTTTTTCATTAAGCCAGTTTCTCACTGGCTTTCTTTGAAACAATCCCCAGGACAGCTTCTCCTCCAGGCACCACCTTGTTATCTCCCTCCTTGCCCTGGACATTGATGCCATCTCACCCTTTCCACCTCGTTTCCATCACTCCCATGAAAATCCTCTGCTCAATTCCCACCTGGATCTGCCCTCGCCACCCCGTCCCTGTTCCTCCCAGCCTGACGTATGAAACACAACTTGTGCAAAACCTTTCTGTGTAGCAGCAAGCTCTGCTCCCACAAGCAAAGTCCAGGGAAAAAGCTCTGGCCGAGGCTGGAGCCTCTGTAATCCCATCGGCTTCAGCCCCCCTGGCACGGCATGCTCAGGCAACGCTGTCCAAGTCACGCCAGGGCAGATCTGTCGCGCCTCAATGTCACTCAATTTATTTGTTTTGCTAAAATAAAATATAAAATAAATTCTCCACCTCAACCCCTGGTTTTAACTTGTGCCCTCCCACAGCCTGGACAATGCTATGGGACCGGTGGCTGAAACAGCGACTGTGTGTTTGGGGGATGCTGCTCCCCAGGGACACGCAGGGGACGTCCCCCCATGTCCTGCCAGCATCTGCCCTCCCGCCTGCCTGCAAGTGTGCCAGCGAGGCAGTGACTGCGGAGGGATTAAATTAGCAAAGACATCATTAGGGGTAACCGGACTGTTTACCAGTTGGGTGGAGTGAAGGAAGATGAGCCTTGTCTCTGCCCACGAGGAGAGGGGCCACCAGCATCCCTCTTGGCTCACGAGCTCTCTTTAAATCCCATTTACAGCTAGGAAAACTATATGGATGTCTGTCAGTGATGCACCACACTTTCCCTTTCATATTTCGGTGCTTGCCTCACATTCATCTCCCTCCAGCCACGGGGCCGGCTGAGATCTCCCCCAGCTGCCCACCAGATCCACATATGGATTAAAAAGGACACACGTGGCCATCAGCTGTATCTTTAACAAACCAGCAGCCAAAATCCGGGGCTGGTTACACCTCTGCCCACTTTGAGCCAGGCAGGTGCCCTTCAGCATCACGGAGCAGATAACCCTCAGACCACTGCTCTCCAAGAAAAACCAACCCTAGGGCTAGTTATAATTTAACCCTGCTCCCGCAGTAGCTGCACACCTGCATGGTGCTTGGGAAACATCCTTTTTTTCCATGGGAAAGGGAGACGGAGGGTGCCGTGGCCCAGCCCCGGGGAGGAGGGCGTGGGGCAGCGCAGCCTCTTCCTGCGCATGACGCAAGACCTGCTGGTCCGACTGTCAGCATCCCCCCGGCATGTTCGCTTGGAGTAGAAACAGAGATTTATTTTAATGACTCATTAAAGCCTAATTGCATTCAGGCAGCAAGAGAGAGAGAGAGGAGCCTCCCACGTGCGGCAGTACTACAGTCAGGAGGGCTCTCAAAGCCTCCCCGAAAGCTCAAGGCAGACAGACTGTCTCTTTTCGGTGGGGCCAGACAGCAGGGCCAGGTGCCGGCTCTGAAGCAGCATGGCATCGTGGTTAGGATCCAAAAAAACAACCCAGAAAAGTCTCTGTTCTTCTCTTAATTTGCCTCCATCTGCCCGACGCAACGGCCACCGCCGGCTGCTTGTCCCTGAGCTCCCCGAGGGAGGAGGCGAGACCTGCCCTGGAGCTTGGATGCCCCTCTCCAGAGCCTCAGGCCAGCAGCTATTTCAGAAGGTGGCCATCACCTAGCCTTAGGGACATGTGTGCTTTTAACTCCCCTGTGCTTTTAAGGACCCCGTAGCAGGAGCGGGGAGCTCGGCAGGGTGGGATTTGTGTGGAAGCCACCGCGGGTCTCCCCAGCAGGGAGACGGACACAGCACAGGGAAGGGATGAGCTGCTCCTCCTATCTCAGGAGCACCCTCGGTGGGGGGAACAAGGTGGTCCTGCTAAAAACCAGGCAGCTTGGACGGGGACCAGCCAAAACCCCACCACCTGCAGTCCAGGTACCCCCTTGCTGCTGATACCACCCATGAGGAGCTCTGGGGTCTTCCTCCTCTGCTTTTTTGGGTGCCCCATCTGGCTCTGTCCTCCTACCTTGTCCTTCCCAGCGGGATGCAGACCCAGTGACAGCCACGTCACCTGCGCTGACCCTCAGGGATCCCCATCCCCGTCATGCATGCTGGGCACTGGGGGTTATGGCCTCGCCGGCAACCGCTGCCTCTCCCTGGCGTCGCTCCACCGAAGCCAGCAGAGATCTATCCCCATCTGCTCCCGCTGCTTTCGGTAGAGCTCAGCCCTCCTGCTAATTGCTTAAATTAGCAGAGGGAAATTTTTTTCCAGAGGTTTCACTGCCTCGATCCTCACGTTGCCTTCAGTCCCAAGCCCAGCGGGTGTAAAATGCTGCCACCGGGGATGAGTTACGTGAGCACGTCTCCCCTGCCAGCGGGTCCGGGCAGGGAAGCCCGTCCTGCTCTTCTTTACCTGCACAGCCGACACGGACCAGTCTTTGTCAAACTGCAGCTTTCTCCCCCCGGAAAGCTGTCCCATGCAGGCACAAGAAAGCCACAGGCCCCCTTTCCCACTTCGCAGTTTGGATGCCCATGGTACCCGCAGTGATCCTGAGCCAGTGCCGTAGGAGGACAGCCCGCACAGGGACAGCCACCCCATGGGACGGGCATGGGTCCCCAGCTGCAGCACTGCTTTCCAAACCAACGGCAATTCATCCCTCCGGGACAGCCCATCCGGCGCAATCCTGGACCGCAGCCCACAGGCTGCACAGACCCAGGGAAAGCCGGAGCCGTGCATTGCTCTAGGCCAATGCAGGGGCACAGCGCCCAACCCCAAACCCACTGTTTGGGGTAAATCCAAGCGGAGTCACTCTATGATCAGGTCCAGGAGTGACTTTTCCATAAAGCCATGGGAAAACCTCACCCACAGTTGCTTTATGGGATCACTCACGTTCCTTTTAACCACTGCATCCCAGCTGGGGCGAGGAGGCGCAATGCAGGCACGGACGGGTTGGCTCTGCAGAGCTGAACTCTTTGCTGGGTTTCAGACCAGCAATTTTTTTTCTAGTTGATTTATCACATGGTGGGGATACAGGCTCATCCATCGCTCAGGGTGCTCCACCTCACCCAGCCTGCGCTGCCCAGTCAGGCAGGAGCGGGACTGGCCGGGATGGTCATGCACACGCCATCACACGTGCTCAGCGAAAAGGAAAACCCGCCGTCAAGTCTCTTAATGTCTCCTGCAAATGAAGTGTGAAACGCGCTTTCAAGAAAACAAGGGTAACGGAGCCTCAATAAATATTTCATCCTGGTGGGAAAGCAGTGACGGGGAAGGTCGGGCGGGCAGAGACGCCAGGAGGGATGGGGGGCAGTGGGGATGGAGGCTGGAGGGGGAGAAGGAGGGGGCAGCCAAGGCAGGGAACAACGGGAACACCATGGCCTGACCTTATTTCTGTTTGCCGCTTGCCCTGGGGGCTACCGGGTTTGAGGCATCACCACAAAGCAGACCCTGGAAAGGGGAACAGCCCTCCTGCTTCCGTTCATACCCGTGGCCGAGCTGGGTGATCCCGCTCCAGCTGGGAGCTGAGCTCCTCCGAACACCCCATCCTCACACTTCCCAGCAGACAGGCAGCTACCTGGGCCTCCTGTCAGTCCACACACCCAAAATGCTCCCACACAAAATGGCGGGAGGATGCTCAGCGTTTCTCCGGAGGGGAGGGTTTGCCGAGTAGAAAATCCTCAGTGCCTGATTTCCAGCCCATTAAGGATCTTTTGGGCTGGAGCAGCACGGGGCCGGGCTGCCTCGCCTAAGCAGGGCTCTGGAGCCGGCTGTCCTCAGGCCTGCGGTCGGGCTGAAATCCAGTGCTTTGGAAAGAGACGGGAGAGGATCTCACATCCCAGTGGAGACGGCGCTGGAATAGGAACGGACTCACTGATCCAATGTTCACCACAATATTGGGAACAGCAGCCTTGTTCCCTCTTGGCTTTTCAACAGGTGAAAAAGCCCTTCCTAGAAAAAACCTTTTCTCCCCCCTCCCTGGCAAAGCCCAGGTTAGAGCCCGTCAGATCCCGCAGGGACGACACCGAACGCCAACCAGCAGCCCCAGTACACCCAGTGCCCCAAAACGTCATCACAGGGAAACTCTGTGTCTCAGACGAGTGAGGGGCAAGGCTGGGGGAGGGAAAAAAAAAGCCCCGGTAATACAAGCCTCTGTCGGGGTGGAATATTCCACCGCACCTTAGAAAAATCTCTCGGCTGGAGAGACAATCAATAGCACGCAAACGAAATCCAGCTGAAAACACTAAATGTTTCCACATGCCCTTTTGGAGGGAATAAAATCCTCCAGGATAACCTTAGGAGAAAACAAAAGCCAGGCGAATAACTCAAGCGTGGGTCTCCTTTAATTACCACAGCACGGTGAGAGATAAAACAGAGAGCCTTCGGAATAAACAAAAGGATTTGATTTCCTCCACTTCAGCAAAGGCAGCCACCATTTCCGCGGAGAGGTTTAGTAGTGAGGTTGGGGATTTGTCGGGCAGTCATGTCCTTGCTGAATGGCAAGGCATTGGGCTCCCACCGAGGGAGCAAGAGGCTGAGCCCCAGGCTTGGGACTTTCAAAACTTCACGCGGCTGCGAAGAAGTAGGGTTTGGAGATGGGCAAGCTCAGTCCTACCCACCCAAGCAGCCAGAAGAGTTAATGGTGACTTAAAAAAACCCAGCTCAAAGCAAAGTTAGACCACATAACCCTGAGAAAATAAGACAGGACCTTACAGGGAACCACAACCCTGGAGCTTCGCCCGGACGAGGCCGTGGTGCAGGGGCTCAGCGCAGCCCCGGGATGCTGGGAGCATCCCACACGGGCACCCCAGCCTGTCCTGGCCGCGGCCCCCCCACCGCCTGGGCTCCTCTTCCCACCGCAGCCCCAAATTCAAGCGAGAGCCTTTCCCTTGCGCCGACCCCTCTGCAAAGCTGCGGTGCCCGGCGGGGAAGAGGGCAGCGGGATTCCCGAGCCGTACCTGGGCGCCCGGGCCGGGCAGGAGCGGGCAGCGGCGCAGGCAGCAGCGGAGCCGGGTCCGGCAGCACCGCGGCGGCTGGCGGGACACGGGGCGGGCCGGCGGGGGAGAGGGGGAGCAGGTGGAGGAGGAGGAGGAGGAGGGTAACGATAATAGTAACAGCGATGATAATAATAAACAATACGAAGAATCACCGGAGCGGGCGAGCCGAGGNGGGGGGAGCCGGGGCGGGTCCGGCCAGCGGGGGTGGAGGCGGGCGGGGGTGGAGTTTGCCCGGGGGCCGGAGCTGCCGCCCCCGAGCACCGCCCCCGCTGCCCCCGGCCCCGCACCGCCCCCGAGGTTTGCTGCAGGGGCGAGCAGGCACGGGCTTGCCCCCCGAAACTCCTCCGCAGAGGAGCCGGGCTGGGGGCGTCGGGCCACGGCCCCCTCAGCCCCCAGGCGCCTGCCCCACGGTGGGGAAAAGAAGGGTGCACCCCCTCGGCCTCCCCCCAGCCTACACCCCAGTGCCTGCAGGTCTCCCGGGGGAAGCACATGCTGGCAGCGTCCCCTGAGCACCCCAAACTCCCGGGTAGCCCCAGGCCACCCCCAAAGCCAAGCCCTGCAGCCCCCTAGGCACTATCAAACCTGCAGCATCCCCAAGCCCGAGTCCTGCAGCACCCCTGGGCACCCCAAACCTACCCCTGCATTCCCCCAAGCACCCTCAGCCCCGTCAGTGTCCCTGGTGCTGCTGCCACCGCTGCCTTGGCCCCGTGCCAGGGTTCTGGAGGCTCTGGCTTGATCTATCCCGCCATGTCCCAGGTAATGACACCCTTCTGGCCGCCAGCACAGGCAGGGATCTGGCGCTGCAAACAGCCAGGACAAAAACCCATCACACTGCTGCGAGAGGGATGAGCCGGGGCAGGGCAGGAGGATGCCAAGCCTACCCACTATTTTTCAAACAAGATTACCCCCCTTCCCATGACTCTCTGTAAAACAGAGCCGACCTTTAGCATACATCAGCTTCCCAGCGCGAGGCCAGCTGAACTACGGCGCTGCCGGCTCTGCAGAAGCTCAGCCCATCGCTGCGTGGCCCCAAGCACATGCTGGCACTGGGGGGGCACGAACACATGCATGTGGAAAGGTGTTGCCCCCAGTAAGTGCTTCCAGCTGCTGGGAAACTTTGAGGCTCCAAACCAAGAGTTTAAGCTGGAGAAGGTACAGCTTGCAGCTGGCATCGCCTTCGGAAACAGAGAGCCGCTCGCCTCTGCGAGTGATGATAAAGATAATCGAATCTCATGCCTTGCACCGCAAGCTGACTGCTGAGAGCGTGAGGATTACTGTGTGAGGAGAACATGTGTTCGCCTGTTTCTCTCTGATTCTGGTCTCTATGGGGCACGAGAGCCACTGCAAGGCAGTGCAGCTTGGTGGGATTAATGCAAGACCTCCGCTACAGTAAGTCAGTTGAACCCTCCTGTGCCTCAGTTTCTCCATTTTTAGGTAAGAGACACCACCAATACTTTTCCTCCCTGTAGAGCAAGCTCTAAAGCTGCAGCAAAAACACGACTCACCTTCTCCTCTGTCACCCTCGCCGTCAGTCACGGCATCCCGTTGGCCACAGATTGCTCTCCCCGTTATCCCAGTCCAGCCCACGCAGCTGCTCGTTGCTGGTGCCAGGAGCCCGACCCGCTGATATCTCCCCAGGGTCCAGTGGCAGAGCTGAGCTGGGAGGAAATAAACATTCGTTTGGATGCAAATGGTTTTGCGCCTTTAGCAAAAGGGCGGGATGAATTATGAAATGCAAAGGCGAGATAAGTGGATCCTGTCACAGCACTTACCCTCTGTGCCGCAGGATCTAAGTGCCTGCGGGCTGTGGGCGAAGGGCTGCGCGGCGCACATGTATGCCCACACACAGCCCGGGGCCGGCAGGGAAGCCTCCCTATTCCCCTGCCGATAAAGAAATCTGCATTACCGACTCCAGCACATCAGAGGGCTGGTAAATACGGAGAAACATAGAGTGAGAAAAGTGAGCATGTGGAGTATTTCTGCGGAGGGTAGTAGAGATGCGTTTTCCCTTAGCTGGGCTTCAGAGCTGCCGGAGGGATGTGAATTAGAGACATCAGGCGAGCACGGAGGAGGAGGAGGCCAGGAGAAGTGAGAAAGTCATTTCCTGGGCTGCTCTGGGCAGGATGCGACGAGGCGATGACAGCCCAGGATGCAGGGAGAGCTGCTTCTCCCCTCAGAAAGCACTGCCAGGGCCACGGGAGGCATTATTACAGCTAATTCAGGAACTGACATTTTGGTGTTTCCATGGATGGACGTGGAAAAGAGTTTCTTTTGGGATTAAGGAGTCACTTGGCTAATGCCAGGCTGAGATTGCCCAGATGCAGATTGTGCTCCTCCATCACCCCTGTGGCTCTGACCCAAAGCGGGCGGGTGCTGCAGAAGATCACGACAAAGCGAACATGAAGCAGCATCCCTCCGGCGAGCAGGGTTATCAGCTTGCGTGATTTCACTGCTGGTCTCATTTTTTCCCCCAAGCCATGTTTCCTATCGTCATGTCATTATTTTTTAAAGCAGCGCATGGGTGACCAAACAGCACACAAAAGGTGGGATTCCTGCCTTCGTGGTGGCTGGGAAAAGCTCGGAAACAGGAGCGCCAGATGCTCAGCAGCGGGGAAGAAAATTAAATCCAAAGTTGTTCTTTTCAGTCGATGCGGTTTTAAATAAAACACATGGTTTGGGAACACTGGTACCCGCAGTGATCCTGAGCCGGTGCCGTAGGAGGACAGCCCACACAGGGACAGCCACCCCATGGGATGGGCATGGGTCCCCAGCTGCAGCACTGCTTTCCAAACCAACGGCAATTCATCCCTCCGGGACAGCCCATCCCACTTGGGCTTTATCATCACTCGCAGAGGCGAGCAGCTCTCTGTTTCCGAAGGCGATGCCAGCTGCAAGCTGTACCTTCTCCAGCTTAAACTCTTGGTTTGGAGCCTCAAAGCTTCCCAGCAGTTGGAAGCACTCCAAACTCCCATGTTTGGAGTGCTTGGGGTTAGCACTGCTGGTAAATCGAGCAGCAGTTTGATCCAAAATACTTTTCAAGTTCTTATTTCACTTTCTTTGGGGGCAAGAGAAACACAAAGCACCTGCAAAGCATCCTGCCTTGCCAGCACCTTGCCAGTATCTGCTGCCTCCAGGGCACCGCAGGCAGTTCGGCGCAGCTCAGCCTGCTCAGGCCCTGGGTGCACAGGTACCCTGGCAATATGGGGATTGTAAACCTGCCAGAATCTCACCCTCCGCAGCCCTCAGACATTGCAGTGCCCATGCGTACAATTGACTTTAAAGCTTATAACATTGCAGCTAAACTCATATCAGCCCGGGAAACTCGTGTGAGTTTTATGAGATTCCTTCTTCCCAGCACTGAAAAGAATTTTACTGACTAGTTTTAAAACAAAACCATGAAATACTCTTATTCTCTTCTGGTTTTCTTCTCTTGTAAAAAATCTAAGCCCACAGCCTTCACTACTGCACACTGATACTTCACTCCCTTGTTTGTCAGGATGAATGTTCAGCTAAATAATGCAGAAAATCCTTGTTTAGGTCCTTCTCCAGTGATATCTGTACATGCAAACCCTGCAAGACTTCCCTGTGTGTGCACACACAGACACAGCCACGCTGCAGAGGTGCGGAGAGTGCCTGAAGCCCGGCGCTTGCGGGTGCCCTTGCGTTATAACACCTTACACCCGTGCACTTCAGCACATCAATAATTTCCTTCCTGTTCAGGCAAGTGTTTCCACTGGCCCAAAACGCTGATGCTGGAGGATGCTCAGGAGCTGAACCTGTGGCTGCTGGCATGGGAATTTATTTTGTTCTATGCTGGATCTTGCTTTTATTTTCATTTTTAGCAGAGCCCGGGGCGGCTGTATCAATCAGAGAAAGCCTGACAGTGCAAAATGCCACCCCCGCCAGTGTCCAGTCTGCTCCTCACGGGTTTGAAGCTATCTCCCTGCCTTGTGCGCTCCAGACAACAGGGCTGCTGGGCTGTAAATGGGGGCATTAGCCCATGGAAAGCACCTCAGGAGTCAGCCAGAGCAACCTTCAGCCCTCCCGTGTTTCTGGTGGCGGGGTAGGATCATGCCCAGAGCTGGTTACAGCGTTTCAGCGTGATGCTGCAATGCCCTCACAGCACCTTCTTCCCTCCCAGTGTGGCCCTGGGAGAGCATCGCCGCAGCCTCCCAAGCCTGCCTGCTCCCTGGGGAGGGCTCTGGGGAGCGCAGAGTTAATGCACAGCTCTCCCCTCCGCAGCACTTTCCCGCCAGATGTGGATTAATCATTATACACCTCAGTGGGTTCCCTTTTGCCTGCACAAGGCTGGAAAACAAGCCCAATTGCACAAGAAGCACTCAGCAGGAGCTGCCCAGCAGCCCCAGCCTCTCCCCATTATCCCAGTGATGCAGCCGGGGATGCGCCCGTCATGCAACCCAACGTATCCAGGCATCACACATGCATCAGTGCCACATCTCATGACAACGCAGCTGCACAGCCCCAAATCTGATCTATTTAGGGGAGTGCAGGGACCCCCTCCATCCCAGTGGCTGGAGGAGAGGCCTGGCATGACGTCTGCACGCCCATTTAATGGGACGGATGGTTGTTTTCCCCTGGGAGCTGGTCAAGGGAGGTCGCGCTCCCAATAAAAAAAGGATCCTTCTTCATCACATGCAACCACCTGCAAGCTCCAACCTGGGCAGCGAGGGCCAGGGCTGCCCACGCTGCACAGGAGACACACAGGGACACACAGGGCTGCCTGCCACAGTGGCATCCGTCCCTGCGCTCGAGGAGAGGCAGAATGAGCCTTGGATAATGTCGTTAGGGGAGAGTTATGCTGTCTCCTTTCCAAACAAAGCTAAATGTCATTAAAGCTCAGCCCTTGTGTATTTTACATCCAGAGATGCAATGATGTTCCCCCCCCACTCCCAGGGGGGGTTTACAGCTTTGGACTGCAATTGGGCAGCAGCGTAGTTTTAACCCATCGCACTCCCAGAGCATCAGCCTGGGAGCAAGAGCCATTTCAACTTCCCTCCTCGGGCTGGCTCGGTACCCCCATCCCTGGGCCATGGGAAGCATCGTGAGAGCCCGGGGGGACCCAGACTCAGCGCTTGAAGCTACGGAGGGGAAATCCATGCAGCCCATGGAGCGCACAAGGCTTGCACATCCCTGGTACCAAGGGGCCCTCGCAGCCATTGGCAGCAGGAGCAAGGGCGTGTGTGAAGCAAGGTGCCCGGAAAGCATCCCGGCTGCCTGGTATTCACACAGCAGGCTCTCCCAGCTCCGGGCCAGGGCTGCTTTTTCTGATTTGTGAGCCACTTAAAGTCACATTTGGAGCAGTCAGGGGAGATTCTTTTTTTTTCACCCCATGTTGTGATTTTTAAGTGCCTGGTTAAGGAGCCATTGGCTACTCACCATCTGTCTTAGTTATTTTCCTTGTTTAGGGGCAAACGTGCAACATGGAGATTTATCCGTGTGCTCGTAAGCCCTGCCAGGGGCTGTGGATGCTTTTTACCTTACCCTGAGGTAGTCAAGATAGGGGGAAAACATCCCATGTCCCGTTTTTGACTGTTCAGCCAAAAACTGGGATGTTTGCCCTGAGCTGGGTAAACACGTCCCTCCAGGTTCATCCTCCCTGGGAGACACAGCGTGAGCCGTGCAAAGGGAGCAGGCTCCCTCGCAGGGGGTCTGGGCAAGTTTGGGGTAAAAAGGGGGGGAAAGGGTCAACATTTGGGGCAAAACCACCAGCTGCATCCACTGGGACGGCTCTGAGAATGGCAGCACCCATGGAAAACTTGGAGAAATTAAAAAAACTCTGTTGATTTTCACCCCCCTCACCCAGCACCCGTGGGGAGGCAGGATTTTCCCCAGCCAACACGGGGGTCCCACGGGGAAAGTGCCGCCACTCTCCCCATCACTAGTGGTTGCAGCGCTGCCATGAGCCGCCTCTTTCCCTGTGCCCTCCCAAAAACACAAAGCCTAAATATTTGATGCAGCCAAGCAGCTTTTCCCAGTGCCAGGAAGGAAATGCTGCACCATGCGAGCAACGCGGAGCTCTCCGGCAAGGAAAATAAGCCCTTGGGGGTTTTGCCCTGCCCCAGTGCCCATGGAAGAGCCCCCGGTTAGGTGAGAGGGGACACAGGGAGGTGATGCAGGTTGGCTTGCACGCGAGCCTGGGACTTCCTTGGGCAGCGTGGTGCATCGATCGGCTGAGGGGTCTCTCCGCCTGCCAAGCCGCAGCCCTGCTTGGCTTGGCAGAGGCTCATTGATCGCCGTGGGCACGGCCGCGGCATTAGGTTCATAGGGAAAACATGCCCTGTGGGACTTGCGGTTCACGTGGCTCCAAGTGGGGCCCAACACTGGCGTGGGGATAAGCCCACTGCAGCCTGTTGGTCCGTTGGTTTGAGTGATGCTCAGGGGAGTGGGAAGGAAGGACAGACAGAGCAGAAAATTAACTCCTTCCAGCCAAGCGTGACCTTACCACATGTACACCAACCACTTCTCTGGGCTCATGGTAATGCAGGCTCCGTGGTTCAGTTGGAACATCCTCCCAGGCATCATCCTCGGACTGTCCGTGTGACACGGCAGCATGGGACAAACCCACAGGGATGAAGCTGGCCAGAGAAAAGCTCAGAAGCCACCAGCAAGGGACAGGGGGTGTGGAGATGCTAACCCGACCCCAACTGGCACCAGCATCCCTAAGGCCCAGCACAGGGCAGGGCTTAAGACCTCCACTGCAGGGGCAGCACCATGAAGGTTTTTCTCCCCTCTTTCTGCAGCAGAGCCCTCTCCAGCCTCCCTGGCTGCACAGAAGCCTTTCAAAGCCACACTCCAGCCATAATCAACATGGCAGAGCCTGCCAAGCCCTGGTGCTGGCGGCCAAGGGCAGCTCTCCTCGGGCACAGCTGGCAGAGAGTTTGGGGAAAATTGAGACATTGCCTTGATGATCACCCAGCCAGCCCTCAGGCGCCTTTAGGGCTCCGGCTCTCTGTATGCCCATCCTCCCTGCTCTTCTTTATGCTCTCATCGTACATCAGCTCCTTCCCAGGCAGTCACAAGCCCGTGGGCAGATGGGGCTGTGAAACTGCTATGAACAAGCTCAGGAGAGCAACGATGAGCCGGGCTGGTCCTGGGGCAGCCCCTAGTCTCCCTGCAGCATGTGTGCCTGGAGAGCTGGCACCTAGAAATCCCGGGAGGTGCTCATGGGGCATCGGTGGCTGGGGCAGGGATGAGCGACAGCACCTTCCCCTCCCATTGCCGAACTGTGCAGCCCATCTTGAGAGGCTGGGAAGGATGCTCAGCCCCAGATTCTGGCCCATTAGCTCCCCTTCCCGCAACCACCTTCTCCGGCTGCTTTACCTCCTGCTGAGGCACTGGGAGCCACGTGCGGCAGCACGGGGAGGGATGCCCGGCTGCATGCAGCGTGAACACGGCTGCACATGCTGCGACGGGAGCAGGGGGAGGTCGTGAGCAGGTTACTGAAATGCAGCCGTGCTCCTGGTGTGGAGAAGAGTGCGGACTGAGGCTGCAGGGCCAAAAGGATTTCAAACATCCTTAATGCCTGGGGAATGGTACTTGCTGCCACCCCAACTCCTCTCCACTCGGCTCCCAAAGTGACCAGGCCACCAAAATGAGCTGGTCTCACATCTCCTTGCAGCTCCCCTATGGCTGGAAGTGCTGGGGAGGGCAGCGACAGCCCCAAAACCATCCCTGCCTCCCCAGCCCCTGCCCACTCCAGCATAGCCCAGGCTTGTCCTCATTTCAGGCTGGGTGAGCAGCGGCCCAGCCCCAAAGGTAGCGAGATGATGTCAAACCTCCTAATGGAGCTTGACAGCAGTGGGATTAAAAGCACAAGTGAGATCACAACCCCTCTGCAATCAGCTTCTGCCTTGGAAGAGCTGAACCAGAAAAGAAACCTCCTAGCAGCAGGGAGGGGATGAGGAGCCTGCACACATGCAGAGTGAGGGTGGCAGGGGCTGGGGGGAACCTCGCCCATCCCAAGCTCTCCTCGCTTGCCCTCCCAACCCATCGTCAATATGAAGGAGCCAACCTCACCCCTCTGGCAGCACCAGTGAAGAGTTTCACCAGCAACAGCCCCGATTCCAACTGGTCCCTGTGGATTGGTACTTCCACTGCCCTAAACTTCAGATGCAGAGCAGCCCACACCATGTGCCGCTCACCCCTTCCTCTCGCCGCCTGTGAGCTCAAGGCATCGCATGGCACCCACGAGGACCCCCTTCTCCCTCTGCTTCGGACACTGCGCTTGGAGCGGTGCACTGATGCTGGAAACAACACCCAAGCAGCCAGGTCTGAGCTGGAGACGGGAGGACTCACTTGGGTGCAAGGGGTGCTCAGCAGGACACCCACAGCCCCTACTTCTGCAGGATGAGGTGCGCACAGACCCTCACAGCTGGCACCGAGCCCCATCTGCTCCAGAGCACAGCCCTGGTTTAACTAAAAGGCAGCGCTGACCATGTTTCCCACCTGAAGGATGCTCCAGCAGCACTGCTGCCCCAGGCCTCCGTCATCCTCCTTCCTGCAAGCAGGAATATCTCAGCATCTCCCCCAAACCCAACCGAAATGGGCTTTTGCAGGGATGAAGTGGTGGTTAGCTTGCACAAACCACCCTGGGGCTGGCCACTAAGTCACCCTCCGAAAAGCCAGCAAGGCATCCCCATCTCTCCTCATCTGAAACCCAGCAGGCAGAGGCTGCTCTCCTGCCTGGCAGTCGTTTGGTCCCAGCAAAATGCAGGAGAAAGCGGGGCTTTTTACTGCAAGAAAAAGGGAGCCACTCCAGGGACCGGTGCATGCACTTGGGAGTGGTGGGAAGAGCTGATGTGTTTTGGCATAGTGCTCAGGCTGAAAAGCTAGCTCCAGCTCCAGACCTTGTTTTGCAGTGACCTGTACAAAGAATTGGCTTTTTCCTTTTTCTTGCCAAATGGAAAGAAAAAGAAATCCTTCCAGGTCAGAGGAAAGAAAAGCATTTACTCGTGGGTCAAGTGAAACAATCTGATGCAGGGTTGAGTGCACTTTTATCCTCCCCAAACCAGGAATTTCCATCTGAAAAAACATCTAAAAATAAAAAGACAAAGGTTTTTCGGGTCAGAAGCACTCGATTTTGGTTTTTAAGCCCAAATGACTTGCTGAATTGAACCCCACTTTGCAAAGCACAGGTCGACGCAAAAGTGCAGAGGAGTGGGGAGGGGATGGGCTGAAGCATTGATCTGGAAAATTTCAACCGCGCTGAGATAGCTGAGATAGCACCAGCCACAGCAGCAGCAGCAGCCACCGCAGGGGCCAGCCCGGGACCCACCGTGTGCCCAGCATGCAGCTCGGGTACCCCAGACTCAGCTCCTGCCAAGCCCGGCTGCACACCAGGGTGCCAGGAGAGAGGTGTTTGGCCACACTTTGTTCATCCAAAGCGAGCTGTCGCTTTCCAGCCTCCTCCCCGCCAGCCAAATGCTTCCTGACAGCCCGCTTAAAACTCAGAGCGCCCGATTACTGCCATGGCCAGGCAGCTGCTTACAGACACCATGAGAAACTCTTCCATAAACTGCACCCCCCCGAAATAAAATCCCTGCCAAGAGCATCACTCCTCACCCTTTCCAGACCTACCCACACCCGGGGGGCACCAGTGTCCTTCTCAAGCTGGTCCAGGTCTGGCTCTGCTCTCATGTGCATGGCCTCAGTTGAGGGACCCCCACATTTTCATCACCGAAATGCCAGCACCTGCTTCCCACCACCCCAGCGGGAGGAGGGCCGCCCACCCCGGCTCCATCCACACGTCAGTGCTGACCCCAGACCCCCACGTCACCCAAGTCCATTAGTGAGTCCCCTGAGCACACACCTCACTGGCGTTTTGCTTATCCCCAGCTTTTAGGGAGAGCTGCAGAGCTGTGCTGCTTTTCAATTTTTAGTTTGCTCTAAACATTGTGGTGCTCTCCCCCAGGGACTCCCAGTTGATAACCTCTGCCAGCAGCACAGCCGCCGCATAGCTATGGGGAGGGTGGGAACTGGGGGCAAAGGAGAGGAAAGCAGCTCCACCCCAAGCCACTCTCCTTTGGAGGAACGGAACCCCTTTGCATGCACGCCCCAGAACGAGGGGCACCCACACTGGCTGCTCCAGTGAAAGGGTCCCCAGAGCCCCATGGAGATGCTCTTCAAGGAGGATAGGGGGACCCCCAGCCTCTCCAGGGACCTGACTCCTGAAGAGACAGGGTTGTCGCAGGGTAGAACATCGTCCTCCTTTTCATCAGTCACCTCTGTGGGGTTGGGTCCCTCCAAACTTCACCGATGCTTGGCACAGCCACCTCTCCTTCCCCACTGCCTGGCACCGGCGCGGCAATGCCCTGGAGCAGGGACACAAATGCGGCATCACTTTCCAGTCCCTGAGGCGTCTTTCTCTTTTTCCACTGCCTTAAGCAACAAACGTACAAACAGGGACCTGCTGGGCATGAGAAACGTGACCTGAGCTGCTCCGGGAAGGGAGATGCTACCGCAGAGCTAGGAAGATCAGCCCAGGTCACCCTGGAGCAGGGGAGTGGCTGTGGGTGGGTTTTCTGTCCCTCAGGTGCTGTGGGGGTCCGGGCTCAGGGTTAAGGCTCTGTTCTTCATACACCTTTTATCTTTATTGAAAGGGTGTGGAAAACTAATCAAGCACTTGCAGACAACACGTGAATGGCAAAAACTCATAGAGGAAAAAAAAATATCCTGACCAGTTAGGCATCAGAAAAGGTACATGGGATCACAGCAAAGCCCTGTACGCCAGGGATAGTGTGCAGAAAGTGTGATGCGCAGTGGTAATAGCCCAGAATATGCTCCCTTCCTCCAAAAATTGGCAGATTAGGGAGCTCCCAAGTCACAGGGGATGCCTTGATACTGCTTAACACTTGCTGGCTCCCTCCCACAAATTTGCCTGCTCCCTTCCTGCACACATGTAAGCTCCCAGTGTCCACACACACCCCTTCCAGACGACCATAGCATCTCCCTGTCCCCAGTTTCCCAGGACAGTCCACCCTGAGCAGTGATGGGACCCATCCCCAAAAGCCCCCAGTTACACCTCCAGGCAGCCGCGGGACCCGCCGCGCACCAGGCAGGGAGCGGGGACGGAGGCAGCCCCAGCCGGGCATGGGGACGCTGCCCGCCCAGCAGGGTGTTCTTCAGCTCCTCACCTCCCTCGCCCTCCCAAAGAGGAGTTTTAGGCTGTAAGGAGCCGAGAAGCCGAGAGCTGGCCTCGGCTGCCACTTAGCAGCGACCCGGCAGCAGTGGGGACAGGGCAACAGCTCCTCCAGCCCGCTGGCCCCCGCTGCAGCCCGGGGACAGGCAGGGGAGGATGTGGGGGTCTCCTCGGAACATCCCACCCCTCGTTCTCACCTCCCTGAAACCAAAGGGGACCTCTGCAGCAGGGAAGGGGGTGTTGGAGACAAGCGCTCCATCGCCCAGACAGCTCTGAGCGAGCTCAGCTCCATTTCAGCTGCTCCCTGGGCTAGATGACAAACACGTGCGATGTAACCCTCCAGCCTGAACATGGGACCAGAGAAGTCAGGCAACCTCTGAACCTCCCCACAGGGTTGTAGAGCCTCCACTCAAGCCATAGCTCCTCACCTCTCTGCTTCCATATGCTTCATTAACTTTCCACACAATCATTTCCTAATGAGCCCCAGATTTTATTTCTCTCTCTCCCTACATTTTTTTTAGCCCTTTCACATCCAAAACCACCCCTAAATGCCAAAATTAAAACAAAATAGTCATAGAATGGTTTCAGTTGGAAGAGAGCTTTAAAGACCATCTAGTCCAACCAATAAACCTCTTATGCTTGGCTTTTATCTATTCCAATATTAATGTTAAACCCTATCTTGAGCTCTTCCTGGTGGTTTGCAGTGAAGCATACCTCTGGCATGTTTGCAGGTGGCCACAGAGCAGCCCTTGAAGCCCCTGAAGACCTGAGGAACAGTCTAGGCACCGCCAAACCAACTGAATGCCCGCATTCATAACCAGGGCACTTCTATTTTCACAGCTCTTCTCTGCATTAACAAACTCAAGCCCAAGAGGGTTTCTTGCCACAGGCAGGGAGCTACATAAACATGGCCAACATCAAGCTTCAAGCTTTCCCTCACTGGATTCTTTATAGATCTCACTCGCTATCTGTAACATGGGATTCCTGACGCTTCATACATGTGGCATCCTAATTCATCAACAAATCAGAGTGTCTGTTTCTTGGGGAAGGAGGTTTCTTTTTGCAAGTGACCAGCACTTAATACAGTCTGAGGCCTGAGCTGGGATACAACCTCTCCTAACAGCAAGGAGTGTGTAGAGCATCCATGGCATTAAAAACCAGAAACATCTCGCCACAGAGTGTCAAAACTGCCCGTGAACTGAGGGAGGGAAGGATAGGTAGCCAGTTTCCCTCTCCTAAACTGAAAGGATATATAACACAATGTGACGCTTAGATGTTCTCCCAAACCATTACATTAAAGAGCAATAAATCAGTACAACACCAGTAGAACAAAACCAAACTGTTTTCCTGAAAGTAAAAGTAACATTTATCACATGTACTGGGCACATCTGAGATGATGTCAGACTCCAAGTTTTTCAAGGGATTAAATGTTCCTGAACAAAGAAAATGACAGCATGGTCATACAGAGGGCATTTGCTGCCCTAGGCAGCCTTCCTCGGCAGCCGCTCCAGCTTCTCCCCTCTTCTCACACCTTCTTTCTCAGGCTGGGGAGCCACTGGAAGTAGTCACTGGAAGTGGCTAAGCGTGCAGCTGCCAACACTGCAGATAGCGTGGTAGGAGGGACATACAGTTTCTGAGATGGCCCTTGGTCAGACAGCCCACTGGCACTGCACAGGCCAACTGCAAGGCTCCCCGGAAGGTCTTTGTTCTTCATTTTCTCTTCATCTGCATAAGGAGGGACACAGAAAAGAAAGATGGTATCTACATTGGCAACTCTAAGAGCTCCAGTTTAGATTGAAATCCCTTTTGCCTGGACCTTACCAGGTCATGGCAAGAGGACCTTCTACTGCACACCAATTTGATGAGCCTGACATGGTATAATCCGAGAGCCTCTCTCCCTCTCCTCCCAGTGCTCACCCCCATTTTTCCAGAGGTAGGAAGTCAGATGTGAATTGAGTAGCTCCTGTCTGGAGAACTGGGCCTCTGCTCCAGACAGACAGCAGACAGCTCTGTTCCAAGGCACAAACAGGCACTGCCTTTGGCAAGTCAATCTACCTCGTAAATTGGGCAACTCTCATATGGGTGTTGTAAATTCTTTCATCATTTGGAAGATGGAAGACAGACACAGGGACCTTACAAGGTTAAAAAAAAAGAACTTTTGTCCCTTATGGTTGGGAGACTGAGAGACTGTCGGTATGAAATGAACACAGGCTAACGTATGGAGTGGACAAACAAAGACTTCTGCATGAAAGCACCAGAAAGTCTAGAAAAGACAACAAATCAACAGAGAGAGAAATAACCCTCAATTCATTTGTTCCCGTTAAACATTTAGAAAACCATTTTGCTGCACAAAGGTCAAACAGATGCATTGCATCCAGCCATTTGTTATTGTTGCATCTCCATCCCACACATATAGCAACATTTTCATCTGTTCTAGCAAAGAAGCAGCACCAGTCCTAGGACACCCAATAATGACTGCAAGACTCATAGCACAGTAACAGACTGCTCAGCTTTCCACTGTGTTAAATTTTACTGACAAATCTATTCGTACTGTTACGGTTGTCCAGCATAAATGGTATTGCCATAAGTAGAACAGAGGGATGTACAGCTTCACGAAGTTTGGCCTTGTTGGAAAATCTTTCTATCTGATCAGGGTCATCTTGGCTCATTTCTGCTGGTTGCTTGAAGTAGATAAAGGAGGTGTAAAAGTCTTCCACTGACTTGAATAAGACAGCAGGCATTGAGGACTCTCCAAGAGAATGAGGTGTCTGCAAATGTATATAAAAAAACAACTCCGGAGAGGGTGTGATTAGTGCACACTCGGTTCATTAGCTACCATGGATCTTTATTATCTCTTAAAGTCCACGAAGAACTGGAATGTCAGCAACTGGATGATTTAACAAAACAAAACAAAAAAAACAAAAACAACCAAAAAAACCCCCCACCAAAACAAACTAGTTACTCACAACCTTGGCCAAAGGGCAGCTTTTCCTGCACAGCAAGCTGAAAAGAGCGACAGGTTATTACAAGATACAAATCATCATGTCTTAGCAAAGAATTAACAGCTGGCTCATCTCTCAGCAGCCCCACACAGAACAAATGATAGCAATGATAGAGGGAGTTTCTGCAAGGGAGTGGGAATCAAGTCAGAGGAAGCTCCTCTGCATTTTTGCGTAAGAATACAAATTAAACTTAAGTTCCAGGGATGATCACCCATGTCTCAGTCATAGACAGGGACTAGAGCCAATGTCTGTATTTGTTAGTTCAGCACGGAGAAAAATAGTGAAACAAAAGACAAGCAGCAATTCACCTTGCCCAACCATAGCTGTTCAAAAATTAGGTGCTTACTCTCTATGCTTCTTCTGTTGTCAAGGCAGCAGAAGAAAGGCATCCATCTTCAGAAGGGGTGAATCACCATCCAGAGGTGGTTCACCCATAGGTGAGAGTGTGTTCAGATGATTAGCCCAGAACAAAACAACTGTATTTACACAAGCAGATTTAAGCAATTTAAATGTGCTCCCACAAGGGGACCATGAGGTGCTCCTGAAGCAGCAAGGAGAGCTACATGCCTGGGCAGCAGTTCAGTGCTGAGAGGATGCCACGACAGAATAATATGAATGACAGGCATCACTGGAGTCCAATTAACCAGCTACTCAGCTTGATACCACCAGCCCACTGAAAACCTCTGCCTAACATGCAGCAAAAAAATAGAGCATTACGACAAGAAAAAGAACAGCGTTAAAAGACGATTATTATCTCCTCTTGCCACCCACGCTATCCTTGTTGAGGGACAAGCAGTGTCGCTGCCACTCCAGGGCAAAGCAGAAACAGACAGGTTGCAAGGGTGGACACTAGAAATGTCTGTTAGCACTGGAAAAAGCTGGGATGCATAAGGAGCTGTGGTTGTCCAAAACCTTGTAGTCACACTCCCACTTCCAGCTCTGCAATGTGTTCTGTGGCTCAACAAATCCTGTGTGATACTGGCTCCCACAGAACCCAGAGCAGAGCGTTTGCAAAATGCCATGCTGCAGGCCCTGTTAGACTCATCATTAATCACTATTTAAGAAACAAACTCACAACACCAGCGCCACATAATGCCTCAAATCACAGCCCAAAACGCAACCCCCCAAACCCACTCTCCTAACTCAGGATGAGAGGCCTGCGTGATCTAGAGTAGCCCCACAATAACTCCCGGTTACTCCTGGTAACCCTCAGAACTGTGAATGGAGGGGAAGTAGAGGAGTGAAGAATGGCCAGGTTTGATCTATAATGTGCTGAAACAGTCAGTCTTGTTTCCACAGTACCTTGACATGCCAGTGGAGCACGAGTGTATCATCAATAACAACAGAAACAACAGCAAAGAGGAAAGCATGGGCTCAGAGCTATACGTCAATACCCAGTCATTATTTCTTTGTCAGTCACTTTTAAAAAAATACATGTCAAAGCAATCAAAGGGTTATTCAAATAATCTAAAAACAAGAACAACCCCTTCCAACAGCAATAGCTGAGAAAAATGCCCTTACCTTAACCACTGCCATAAGCTCTGTAGGAGTTTCATTTGTATCCTCCTGTGCAAGTTCAGGGTCTTGGTCTGTGCTTCTTGGGACACTCACTTCATCCAAAAGTGGTTGCACATGATCCTGTGTCCCGTTCTTAGCAGACAGGTGCCATTGCTAAGGAGATGGACAAAGCAAGAAAAGGTACAGCTAGTGTGGGTAGAAGAAAGCAGGATGCACTGGAGCAGATTACAGAGCAATTGGATGATACCACTCGGAGATTAACTGAGAGAGAAATGGAAAGGAGCTTTTCTGTTCTGCTCAAAAGTTTTAACATTTCTATCTGGAGAATTTTGGGCTACTTGGAAAGGACAGAAAGAACATGAAATAATGTGAACAAGAAACTAACTGTCACTTTAACTTCTTTCCACAGTAAAACTTATCACTTAGAAAGTACAGTTTTATTCAAGCAATGTCTTCTGGTTATTGCTTGCTGCCTTCTGAGAAGTTTTACCATGGAAAAGTGTCCTAACGTAGCAGAGCTGATTCAACAATGTCCAGCCATTTTGCACTTGAGGGCGGGGTGTGTGTGTGTGTGTTGTTAATCCTGACGAGGCACATCTAAGATTGGACAATGCAAAGGGAGTTCCCCACTGCTTAAGAGGAGTTACCAGAAAATGCTAGCTGGGCAGTAACAAGCGTCATATTAGACACATTTCATTCCAGTTCAAAACATTTTGAGTAATTTTATAATTGATGATCATGTTAGTGATGCACCAAGGAAGAGAAGGAATCGTTTTGGGCAACTAAACAGAACAGCAGAGAAGAAAATATTTGAAGTCTTACACAAAGAGAGATCTAGAGGACTGCAATTTCTGAAAAAGGATTCTAAGACCCCTGAAATCAGACAGGAGAAAACCTGAATGCATTACATTCCTCTAGTCTCCAAATTGCCAGCCATGTCTGACATTTACACACATGAATCTTCCTACAGTTAACCAGATTTTTCCATAAAAATCACAATAAACTCAGATTTGCAGAGTCTCAGTCACATTAATTTCTTCCAAATACATAAAGACGCTGGTTTGGGACCTTCAGTTCAGAAGATGTATCAACAATGCAAGGCCGTTAATATCCAAGATATACAGCTTATATAGAGTTTCTCTAGCACAGAAACACCATTGGCTAAAATAAAACCTAGGTAAAATGACTGCTTTACAAGTTACTAACATTACACTAGCTTTTACTCTTATTTCGGAGAAATGTCAGAAAAACAGCCTCAGAGCAGGTCCACTGCTGAACACTTCAACAGCTGACATTTACTTGAAAGGTGCTTTGGCCCCTGTAATAAAATGTGTCATGAAAATACCACATTTAAATAACACAGAAGAGTAGACAGAGTCACCTGTAGACAAGTGTTCCTGGTGTTTCTAACAGTACTGCATTAGATTGCACTCAAAGACCTGGGTTTTACTCCCTGCTTAACCCTTCTGTTCATCAGTTTCTCCATCTGTTAAACAGCAAAGGGCTCCTCTTTTTAACATGCTCTGAAATCAAAGGTGTAAAGCAGTATCCAGATCTGGATGCCATTCACCTTTAGAGTTATCTTTTTAATAAAACTGTAGTTGTGTACAACCTTACCCCCTGCAACAATCAGGACTGCAAACCGCTTCCTTTCATATAACTTTAGAACAAGCAAGACCCTTAACGCAAACAACACACCACTAGTTCTTCTGGTCTTTTCCCACATTTAAATGATCCCCCCAGTTATGACACGTCTTTTGCCAAACCCCAGAGATGCGAGAGGAAAACACACCACTTCTTGGCTCCCGGGGGTGCAAAACATGAAAGTGCTAAGTCAAACTGATCTCAAGAATCTGGTACTAGTCTGAGCTCTCAGAGTTCATTCTCTCTCCAACTGAAAAATTACGGTGCATATGGGAGGTTAGAGAAATCACTGAGGACACAGACTCCCTGAAGTTTGCAAAGGGATCAGAGGACAAGCAGCCAAAGATGTATTTATGGTCCATGTGTAATTGTTTTTATATTATGGTTCTGCTTAATTTTTATAAAAGCAAAAAAACCAACTCCACAAAAAACTGCACGGGACTAAACCAATACATGTCTACCGATCCCTGGAGCTGATTTCATTGAATGACAGCTATACCACAGTCAAACTCCCACCTTGTCACACAGTTCATCCCCACCCAGCTTTGAGCTTGCTGTTTCACTATGTGCATCTAGAGATTCCTGCTGCAAGCGAAGGTCTGGCTCCAACAGTTCAGCATTCTCCTGCCTTCCACTGGGCTGAACATACAAGGCTGAAGGATTCAGTTCCTTGAATCCCTAGGAACAAACAAAAAAAGAAACCCAGTATAGTCAGGAAAACCATGTTGTAACTATCACAAAGAATAAAAAGGATTCAGCAAATTTCTAATGGGTTTTATGAAGAAGCACACCACACACAAGTTAGCTCCAAATTCTTGCAGAAATTGTCTTACTACAAAAATCAACTCCCCNCCCCCCCCCCCCCCCAAAATTGGACATACAAATGCAAAAATACAATACAGGCTCTAATCCTGCCAAAACATGCATTCTGCACCTACTGAATAAAACAACATATACAGGCACTCCAGGCTGTGAAGTCTGACTTTCTGCTGAGATATAAAATTGTGGCAATACCTTTCTAAGGATTTTCATATCCACACAGTTCTTAGTGAAACTGAGCCAAGACATTCATTAATGACATAGATGGGCCTACGTCATAAATGCTCTCTGCACTGGCTTACAACTTGAATGTCTGTCCAAGGCACAATGTGCGATTGTCCTGGTTTCGGCTTGGACAGAGTTAATTTTCTTCCTAGTAGCTGATATAGTGCTGTGTTTTGGATTTAGTATGAGAATAATGCTGATAACACACTGATGTTTTAGTTGCTGCTAAGTAGTGCTTACACTAGTCAAGGAGTTTTTCAGCCTCCCATGCTCTGCCAGGTGCACAAGAATGGGAACAGCCCTGGGAGGGGGCACAGCTAAGACAGTTGATCCAAACTGGCCAAAGGGATATTCCATACCATATGATGTCACGCTTGGTATATAAACTGGGGGAAGTTGGCTGGGGGGCAGCAGTTGCTGCTCGGGGACTGGCTGGGTGTCAGTTGGTGGGTGGTGAGCAGTTGCACCACTTGTTTTTCCTGGGTTTCCTCTTCTTGTTGTTTTCCTTTTCACCATTTTTATTACTATTATTAATATTTTATTTCAGTTATTAAACTGTTCTTATCTCAATCCACAAGTTTTCTTATTTTTGCCCTTCTGATTCTCTCCCCCATCCCACCGGGAGGGAGGAAGGTAAGCGAGCGGCTGCATGGTGCTTAGTTGCTGGCTGGGGTTAAACCACAACAGCAATCTACCATGATTACACTGTCCAACATTGTACATTTCACTGGCAAAGTAAGAGACTTTTTAAACCAAGACCATTTCCATGATTCAGTTTGTTAATGGTATAACCAATCTCCAATGCCTAGAGCAGAGAAGGCCAAAATAATTTATCCTGTTTCTCACTCAACTGCCCCTGCCACTATTTAAGTCAGACAATAAAATCTAATCAACTTGCTCTCATTAAACGTTTGGATGAAGCAGGGGTCTCAACTTATGACTAACAAAACTTGCTGGAATTAACAACGGGTAGTGAAGTAACTAACACATCTCTTAACAACCTCTCAATTCCATCTCAGTTTGGCCTTATGCTCAGCATATCTATAGCTATTTTACTTTTGCATGTTATTTATACAAGATGTGTGTCAGTTCCAGATGAATCTGCAATACTAACAAGCTAATCAACATTAAAAAAAAAAAATCAAAACCTTCTAATCCACTGTTAGAAGGCAGGATGAAAATAATTTGTTCTACTAAACCAGAACATCTCTGCTGTGTCATCAGATACCACCTTAACCAAAAAGCAAGCTCTCACCATAGTTAGGCACCATGGGATGCAGTCACAAAATGGTAAGTTACAGGAAAGCAGGGAATAGCAGTTTTGCTCTTCACAAAACTACTTGCTTCAAGCTAAAGATCTTCCCATTACAGGCACCCAAGCGATCCTTTCCCTGCCCTTCCTTTCAGCAGCATACACCTTCCTCCTGACCTGGGAAGGAATGTTCTCTCTGCAGACATCAGCACATCCCCCATCCCTCAAGACACAGTGGAAGTAGACATCCTCCTCAGTGGATGTGTCACACAGGAAGAGATGCAAAATGCCATTCACATATTCATCCACGATGCCCACAAGTAGCTTGGAGCCACACAGCTTCTTGAATAGGAGAGTTGCTGCATTGGACCATGTACCCTGAAGAAGAAACAAGAATGTAAAGTTACTATAAACAGACCAACATCCACTGCCTGAGACTTTTCCCTTGTGGGCACTTGTCAAAAAGGCAATTAAGCCATGTCAGGCTAGGGACAAATATAGGAAAGTCAGGCAGACAAGCTTCCCAGCACTGAACTAAATCAAACTACGCCAAAGCCTGCAATGCTAGTTACACTGGGAATGCCCTCTCACCCTAAAAACCTATTTCCAAACACTGTTCGATGACATTCACCAGTGATTTTATCACAATTGCCTAGAATACAGCTGTTTGGGGTTTGTTGTTTTTTTTAAATTCCTGGAATCACGTGTTTATAAACATTAAAAGTGTCAAAAGTTTTTAAGAAGTTGCTAAGCCTCACCGCAATGAAAATTGTGACTCTCTAACCCTCAAAAAACAGAGGAAATACCTTTTTAAAAATAATGTCTTTGAAACACAGAAGCAGCAACTCCGCTCACATGCTTTCCTTCAGAGACTGTATTTCTCAGGCTTCTTGACCAGGAGGTTTCCCAGCACAGAAGAACTTTCTTATGACCTCTATAATTCTTTGGCTATGCTAATTGCAGCAAACCAACTCACTTAAAGCTCCGTCACAGAAGAAATTTTTAAAACAGAGAGCTGAGGCTACCAAGGCTTCAGAAGGACTCTGGAGAACTACTGGCAGGGGAAGAAACAAGTTTGCTCATTTGCTTAACAGTAGCTATCTGTTTCTACAACAATATAAGCACGAATACTCTGATCATAAGGAAAATAGACAGCGGAAGGGTGATCGCTTGCAGAGGCAGAGACTTACACAGTCACACCCTGCTGAACGTAACAGCAGCAATTCTGCTGTAAACACCAGTGGGACCTGAATTAATCCAAATGTTTGCCCTTACCATGAGAAAAAGCCAACCTCTATTTGATAGCTCTCATACATATGTCAATAAACAAAACTGCATATGAACACATACCTCCACAGGTTTTACCCATGCCAAGGAACATGGGATGGCCTGAGCAGGGAGCTTCAAGTAGCACCACCTACAATACAAAAGAAAGCCATCACCATCACAGCAAAAACAGAGCAAAACCAGGCAGAAGAGCAGAACTTCCTCCTCTTCTGTGTTTTAAAATCAACTTAGGAATGGAGAGGCACGTATTGGATTTTGAACTTATGAATAAAACCCAACAGCAACTTTGGAAAACACCCCATATCCAGAGAATGGGCACAGCAAAAATAGTAACAACTGGTCCCTTATGCCTTCCCTTACCCAAGCATCTTCCCATCATAACCCCTTATGACTACAAAGTTATGGACAGAGAGCAATGACTTTTGAACCAAAGAATGCCAATGGCCAGGCATGGATAGAGGCAAATGAGAGGGCAGAAGCAAATATGGAATAGGTGCTGAATTGCAGAGGAGAACAAGTACCTCTGACACTGCAAATGTGTCCCACTTGGACTGATACACGTTCAGGAGGATGTTTACATCCATTCACAGAACCCAGGCAGGAGGATTAGGAAGCTTGCCCCAAAATGACAGAAAGCAGCAAGAGGAAAGACTGAGGAATGTATCACAGAATCATTAAGGTTGTAAAAGACCTCTAAGATCTAGTCCAACCGTCAACCCAACAGCACTATGCCTACTATACCGTGTCCCAAAGTGCCACGTCTACACGTTTTTTGAACACCTCCAGGGATGGTGACTCCACTACCTCTCTGGGAAGCCTGTTCCAATGCTTGACCACTCTTTCAGGAAAGACATTTTTCCTAACAGCCAATCTAAACCTCCCCTGACGCAACTTGAGGCCATTTCCTCTTGTCCTATCGCTTGTTACTTGGGAGAAGAGACCAACACCCACCTTGCTACAAACTCCTTTCAGGTAGTTGTAGAGAGCAATAAGGTCTGCCCTCAGCCTCCTCTTCTCCAGGCTAAACCACCCCAGTTCCCTCAGCTGCTCCTCGTAAGACTTGTGCTCCAGACCCTTCACCAGCTTCGTTGCCCTTCTCTGGACACGCTCCAGCAACTCAATGTCCTTCTTGTACTGAGGGGCCCAAAACTGAACACAGTATTCGAGGTGCGGCCTCACCAGTGCCAAGTACAGGGGCACGATCACTTTCCTACTCCTGTGGGCCACACTATTCCTGATACAAGCCAGGATGCTGTTGGCCTTCTTGGCCACCTGGGCACACTGCTGGCTCATGTTCAGCAGGCTGTCAACCAGCACCCCCAGGTCCTTTTCCACCAGGCAGCTTTTCAGCCATTCTTCCCCAAGCCTGTAGCGTTGCATGGGGTTGTTGTGACCAAAGTGCAGGACCCAGCACTTGGCCTTGTTAAACCTCATACAATTGACCTTGGCCCATTGATCCAGTCTGTCCAGATCCCTCTGCAGAGCCTTCCTACCCTCGAGCAGATCGACACTCCCACCCAGTTTGGTGTTGTCTGCAAACTTACTGAGGGTGCACTCAATCCCTTCATCCAGATCATTGATAAAGTTATTAAACAAGGCTCGCCCCAAAACTGAGCCCTGGGGAACACTGCTTGTGACCAGTCACCAGCTGGATTTAAGGCAGAAACAGGAAAAGATTTAGCCTAAAGTCACTGTGAGGGAGTGATGGACAGAGTTGATGGGCAAAGGGCCCTGGAGTGATCAGCAAAACAGGTCTTAAACAATGTCACCTCAAGCATTAGCATGTAAGCAAGGAAGTGCCTGCAAGGCACCATTAATGGAATAAAAAAACCAAATCCTTTCTAGGAAATCTGCATGCTGGAATGTCTTCCTGAAGAAAGGCAGGCCAGTCAGCCTTACCTTGATCCCTGGGAAGGCAACGGAACAATTAATCCTGGGAACCATTTCCAGGCACATGAAGGACAAGGTGACTGGGAGTAGTCAGCATGGATTCACAAGGTCATGCTTAACCAACTTGACACCCTTCTGTGATGAAATGACTGACCCGGTAGGTGAGGGGAGAGCAGTGAGGATTGTTTACCTTGACTTCTGTCAGGCTTTTGACACCGTGTCCTGTAAGATCTTCATAGAGAAGCTGATGAAGCATGGACTGGATGAGCAGTGAGGTAGATTGAGAACTGGCTGAAGGGCCAGGCCCACAGAGTGGTGATCAGTGGTACAAAGTCTAGCTGGAGTCCAGGAAGTAGCGGTGTACCCAGGGGTCAATACTGGGTCCAATACTGTTCAACATCTTCATTAATGATCTGGATGATGGGGGAGAGTCTACCTTCAGCAAGTTTGCTGATGATACAAAACCGGGAGGAGTGGCTGATACACCAGAGGGTCATGCAGCCATTCAGAGGGATATATATCCTATAGGATATATTCTATATCCTATCCTTGACAGGATATAGAAATGGGCAGACAGGAACCTCATGAAGTTCAACGAAGTCCCGCACTTGGGGAGGAACACCACCATGTACCAGTACATGTTGGGGGCCAACTGGCTGGAAAGCAGCATTTTTACCATGAGGGTGAACAAGTACTGAAACAGGTTGCCCAGAGAGGCCGTGGGGTCTCCATCCTTGGAGACATTCAAAAGCTGTCTGGACATGGTCCTGGGCAGCCTGCTGTAGATAGTCCAGGGAGGTTGGACAGGATGACCTCCAGACATCTCTTCCAACCTCAACCATTCTGTGATTCTATCATGCATGTGTAATTTACTTACTTGAGGAATCTCAGCCAAGACTTTCGAACAATTTCGAGGTTTCCATAATCTGGGTAGAACACCTCTACTTCTTGGTCATTGATCACACGGTGGATGATAACGCGGTACCACCATTTTGAGACCGTTACACAGCAAAGCTGTCCAGGCTGTACTGAAGACTCAGGCATGATATAACGATCAGAAACAAGTTTATTTGAGTAACAGTGTCTGCAAAAGATCATAATGAAAAACTGTGCTTGGTAGGATGCAGGAGATGAATGAAGAGAAATATACAGGGCTTCAGAAGAAATCTGATTTCTCAAATTCCCCATGACATGAATTTTCAGGAGTTGTTTTAACAGATGCTTTATATCTCTGTTCTGCTACACTTAAACTGAAATGACAATAAAAAAATGCAACCCCAAACTTTTAACATTTGAATGATATTCTTGGGGTCCAACAAAAAGTTAATTAATGGGGATTAATCAGAGGCTAAATACAGTAATTCTAGCGATTAGTTTTTAACATTACCTTGACATGTCAGTGCTTCTTATGATCCAGGTTCTGGAATACTGGCCCACATACACAGTATCTGTCTGCAGAGTCTGTAATCATACTTACGTGTGCCCCACGGATATCAAGCATTTTCTCTGGTACACAATTAACAGCAATTGTATCACTGTCGTGGTGGAACAGAATCCCAAATGCATAATGTAACTGACACAAAGCAAGCCACTGATGGGATTTTGCTTTCAAGTATAGATATGACAAAAGCCTATTACCTGTTGCTTTTTCATAACTGTTGGAGATGGAAGTAAAAGCCTTAACCGAGCACATTAGCAACAGTAGCGCAGACAACGGAGAGATGCAAAGGAACCCTAAAGTTCCTTTCCATAACCTTTCCAGGCATTTAAAGTTTAAGACTGTCTAGGACACAGCCAAACCACCATGAATTGCTATTAAACATACTTTTTGCTTGCTAGTCAAAAGGAATGGGTAAGCATTATGAGTATGTGTTTCAGTACAGCACCAGCATCTCCATATCAAGTAATCAAGCCAGCAGTGACCATAACTAGCAGCTGGGTACCCTGTTCCCTCAGCACAAACACACACACACACAACGGGTAGCAGTATTGAATCAGCCTACCATATTCGCACCTCATCTCGATCATCATATCCTGCAGTTTATCAGATGTTTCCCTGCTGCAGATGTGGATGTAGAACTGGCTAGGAGAGACAATGAATTCCACAAAGACTCCCACCAAGCACCTTCTCTCCAGTGGTGGTAGACTGCAAAGGCTTCTGTCCTGAACAGCATCTGGGGGGATTTCTGGAGTCATTATCAACTTGTCTAGTAGGGACTGCTCCAAATCTTGAGGCTACAAAGGGATAAGAGGAAGGTGGCACTCAGGTGTCTCGTCATGCACCGAACACACACAACTGGCCTTTTCATTAAGGTAAAAAAATAGTTCTCCTTTCCTGGGGACCTGTGAATTACTGAATATCAGAGAATCCCAACAAATTCCGCAAACTTGGATTAAAACTTTCCCTGTGATAGAAGCATTCATCTTCACACTCTCTCTCTTCTTTCCTTCTTTCTTCCCTCCAGTGTAAAGAGGGGTGCAACAAAAATACTTTGTTCGTATTCCTGCAAGGAATAAAGGACAGGAACTGAAGTCATGTCACACATTTAAACAAACGTATTGAATGGCTATTGCTAAAAAAGCAGAACAAAACAAAAACCCACACCAAAAAAACCCAAAGAAAACACAACCCACCTGTTTGTTGGATTTTACCCAAAAGATGCTATTTCTATGTTCTGTGACCATGAAAGAGTACACCACTGAACCAGCAAAACTCTATCTGAAAATGATTGACAGAAGGCACAAATGCATCTCACTTTCACACTAGAGCTATTTCCTGAGGATAAAACCAAACAAACCCTACAAATTCTGCTCTTTTCTCACTCTAAACAAATTTGTACGTGAGTGAGCTGTCAGGACAGCTTACAATTTTGAGTTATTCTTTAACTGCTGAAAACATTATTTCACTTGAGCTACTGCGGATGAGAACCTTAATCAGACATCAGCTACTTTCACTGCCTCAAGAGCTTGCTTTTGTGCCAAACAGCACTCCTCCAACGATCAGAAGTCAAAATGATTTCAATTTTGAAATCGTGAAGATGCTACAAGTTACCACTGCGTTATACATCAGTCAACGTATGGGAATTTGTCTTCCAGCACACACCCCATTGCTTATCTGGCTAAATTCAACTGCAAACAACGGGTTTTTGCAACACTGGCTCTTTTAACCATTTTTTAAAGAAGCAGATGAGAGTCTCTCCTTCTGCAGACTCAGCAAGGGCTAATGCCCTTGAATTTTTTTTTAGTTAAAAATTTTGACTAAAACATTGAGTTAAACAGTGAGTTAACATTTTTGAGTTAAAGAGCAACTGAGGGAGTTCTTGCCTGAGCAGCAGCATCACTTCTAAAAAACCCTCACGTTTCATGGATTTCCTCTAAGAAGTGCCTGTGAATAGTGGCATTTCTAATGGACAGTTTTGCTCCCAGAATGCTCTTCATATCATACTGTTAAGGGCACACATGATCTTTATAATCTAGCTCACGCACTGGTAGCAACAACAGACATTTTTGTGAAAGACACAGAAGATGTGTACTTAAAAACACTTTTACAAAAAAGCAACAAAATTATAAAATGATAAACCAACAGAACATGCTGTAAAACTCGGCTTACAAGAGCTATGGCTTGCGAGACTGCGTAACTCCTTGCCCTAAGCTGGACTGGCAGCTGCCAGAGTGTGATATGGGTGACACCCTTCCTTCTGCCCAGGGTGGCAAGAAAAGCTGCCGAGAGCAGCAGCTCTATATACTTTACTCTGCTCAGGGCCAAGTGGATTGACTCAGCCCTTGTCCCTCATTTGTCCCTCACAACACTTAAAACTATTAGTCTCTGGGATACTGGGATACCTTGCAGCAGGGCAGGGATCAGGTGAACAGTTCATTGCATATGCAAAGTACCCCGTTCCAACCTGCCTTCCTCTCTTTTAGTGTTGTTTTTTTTTTTTTTTGGTTGTTGTTGTTGTTTGTTTGGTTTTGTTTGTTTGTTTTTTAAAAAACACAAAATGGCAGACTTGGTGTTTCATGAGGAAAACTAGTTGTACAAACATCTTCCAAGACTTATCCTGCTAGGATATTTAAACAGGTTTCCTTTGCAATACATAAGAATAAAAAATCTGACTTGAGGGTTACCAGGACCACATACCCCTTTTTTACCCTTCCCACAAGCAGACTTCGTTTGATCTAGGGGAATTCCCTGTGAACTTCATCACACCAAACTAAAATTTCTTTAAAGGATCAGAACAGCCTGCCAAAAATTTCTAAATGGTATGTTTTATGAAGTGCTGCACAAAGTCCAACTTTTAGTCCCAGGCTTCCAAGTTCATTAGTGCACAAGACACCAGATTCAGTAAGAATTCCTGGGACCTTTTCCCTGCCTATGCACTCCAACCATACAGGTGCATACAGCCACAAGACAAGCTTGGCAGAGGAAATAACTGTCAGTAGGAGGATTTTCCTGAGAAAAGGAAGGCCTAAAGATGCTCAAAAGAAAAAAATAGAGGGGGGACAAACAAATTCTCCCAATAAGATTTGGCAGCTCAGAGCCTCTGGACTGTTCTTCTCCACCTCCTTCTAAAAATACACTGCTAAACAAACAAATAAAACCCCAAAATTCTCAAAGTCCAACCAAACAGTAGAGTTGAGACCACAGGAATCAAGGTCTCTGAGGGACCGTTCCCCAGCTCTGTCACAAAGCTGCTCGACACTTAAACCCTGCCCACTGCAGCAGGGGAAATTCCACACAGCTAGTCTCAGAACAGTTACTAAAGTCCAATTACAAGTACACCAAAAGGTATCACCACTATTATCAGGGAGCAAGATCATGCTTAACTGACCTCAGATGATCCACAACATAGATCTCAAGACCAGAAAGAGACAAGAAAAAGACCTAGTCTGGGCAGCATATAAAGTTATATACCAGGTCAGTATGAGTCTGGTCACCTCCAGACTCATCTAAAACAGGTACAAAATTTTTTGGAAGCAGCAGTGCATCGACAACAGAAACTCAACAGAACCAAAAGCAATAAGAAGAGTATGACCCCCCAGATTACAACATGATAAAGCTACAGATTGCTCATCCAGCCACTTACTTGTTTGAGGCCATCACCCAAATCTACTGCTTGTGTTTCCACTGGCTCTGACTTCTCTTTTGCTGTCAGGTGGAAGCTCTCTGTCTCACAGCTGGGTTCCAAAGGAGGCATCTCAGCTGCAGGTGCTGCTGTGAAGACAACAATTCGGCCGTTATTCTTTATTGGACTGATGCAGTGTTACATATTCAGCAGAAAGAGAAGAAAATGAAAGTCTGAAAGCACTGGTGCTGTTTTTCTCATCTCTTGTAACATTCACAGCCACTACATTCATGAGGATTCACTTGAAAGGCATCCTTCACTGTTAACACTACTTTTTAAAAAAATAAAACAAAAACCACTTGCTCTTGTAAGCATGCTAAGGGTTAAATCAATTGCTAGAATGATGCTAAAATGAATTTTCCTCAGAAAAGTCAGGAATTTGGCAGGAACTATGTGATTTTCTGCCTTCTCTCATAGTTGTTCTGGGAACACTGAGGACATCTGTAGTCTCTTCTGTTTTCTTTTGTGGACCACGGTAGCTGTGCCTTTCAGACTAGTGCTAAATCTTCAGTCTCAGAAAGCGCATTGGAAAGGCTTCACCAGCCCGCAGAGCAGACGTTCAGGAGATCCTTCTAATTTTGTTATCTGTTGCCTGGGATGACTAGAAATTCTAGTCCTGCACACACATTCAGGAACTCCGTACTCTGAACAGGCTAAACATCCCTTCTTTCACCTCACAACAAAAAACAGTGGCAACCTGTAGAAAACTTCCAGTTAAGCATTCTGCTACCAAGATAACTCGCTTGTGACAGCTGCTTCTGCAGCACCCCAGAGCCCCTCTGTGCTAAAACCTAGGGGAACAAGGACTACTACAGCAACTGAAATGCAGCAACATCCACTTGAAACACAGTTGCTTAGCCACAGCGCTTGCAAGAGCTACGTGCTTTCAGTTAAATAACATGCTGCCTCACCTTGCGGCACCTCTTCCTGCGCCTCACCTTGCGGCACCTCTTCCTTCTCTCTCTCTCTTGCCAGGTACTTCTTCAGAGTCAGCAAGGAACCTGCTCTTGTCTGCTCAACTGCAATAATATCAGACACGCTCCTGAGGACTTCAAACATGGAGAAAAATCCATATTGCGTGTATTGGAATGCCCGGCCAAAGCGTCTGAAGAAGGCCTTATCAAAGTCCAAGAGCAGAAGCGGCGAGGAACTCAGCAGATCCTGCAGCTCAGCCTTCACCGTCGCTGGCAGAACGGGAGCCCTGTTCCTCCGAGGGAAACTCTGTGCATTCTTAGAGGGAGAAGCAGCATCTGCCTTCGCAGCAGCACTCTTCCGTGCCTTAACACTTCTCCTCTGTCTGGCAACCAGTTTGGCAATCGCTTTGGTGGTCTCATCTGCAACGGCTACAACAGAAAGAAATAATCATAGAATCATAGAATGCTTTGGGTTGGAAGGGACCTTTAGAGGTCATCTAGTCCAACCCCCCTGCAGTGAGCAGGGACATCTTCAACTAGATCAGGTTGCCCAGAGCCCCGTCCAACCTGACCTTGAATGTTTCCAGGGATGGGGCCTCCACTACCTCTCTGGGCAACCTGTTCCAGTGCTTCACCACCCTCATTGTAAAAAATTTTTTCCTTGTATCTAGCCTAAATTTCCCCTCCTTTAGTTTAAAACCATTACCCCTTGTCCTGTCACAACAGGCCTTACTAAAAGACTGTCCCCATCTTTCCTATAGGCCCCCTTTAAGTACTGAAAGGCTGCAATAAGGTCTCCCCGCAGCCTTCTCTTCTCCAGGCTGAACAGCCCCAACTCTCTCAGCCTGTCCTCGTAGGAGAGGTGCTTCAGCCCTCGGATC
>VYZW01058465.1:2071-47439 GCA_013401315.1 Balaeniceps rex | reverse complement strand
CTCGCTGTCTATGTCGTTGATGAAAATATTAAACAGTACTGGTCCCAGTACAGACCCCTGAGGGACACCACTTGTTACCATCTCCACTTGGACATCGAGCCGTTGACCACTACCCTCTGGTTGCGACCATCCAACCAGTTCCTTATCCACCAAACAGTCCACCCATCAAATCCATATCTCTCCAATTTAGAGAGAAGGATGTTGTGGGGGACCGTGTCGAAGGCTTTTTGGAAGTCCAGATAGATGACATCCATTGCTTTTCCCTTGTCCACTGATGCAGTTACTCCATCACAGAAAGCCACCAGGTTAGTCAGACAGGACTTGCCCTTGGTGAAGCCATGCTGGCTGTCTCGAATCACCTCCCTGTCCTCCATGTGCTTTTGCATTGCTTCTAGGAGGATCTGTTCCATGATCTTGCCAGGCACAGAGGTGAGGCTGACAGGTCGGTAATTCCCAGGGTCCTCCTTTCTACCCTTTTTAAAAATGGGTGCAATGTTTCCCTAATCTATTAGACTACCAAACAGTGAACCATTAAAAGCTCTACACAAGCAAAGCTCCTCTTATTTCCTCTTCCCCCCCACCCCTTTTCAGAAGCAGGTGTCTCCTTCAAAAGCAATCACACTAAATTGTGGCTGATTTCCAGAAGGGCAACTACTGTTCCTCTGCAAACTGGACTGAACCAGATTTAACAGCCAACAACCAATCTGCACCCTCATTCCTATAAATCCAGATCCAGGTAGGAAGGCAGGTCAAATTCTTGGATACAGGATCACAACAGGAAACCCAGCTGCTGCAAGTTTTGTTGGGAAAACAGCAAATGGCTCATTGCTCTCCTCAGCCAGAACCACAGTAAACCCCCACTATAGAGCACCCACCCGTCCAGACAAGGTCTTCCCAGAGAGTAGCCCAGGTCTCTTCCATGCTTTCAAACAACTTTTTTTTGTCTTACTGTAGCACTCTAAAAAAAATATCATTTCATCCTTCCCAATCAACTCTTTGCACCTACCATTTGTTTTCACAGCTCTTCCCCAAAGAAAAGGAAAATGAAAAAGGTTCTTTGATACAGACTAAACTTCCCATGGGGTCAGGTAGGGAAACATTTACAAGTTCTCCCAAGAGGCCCCATCCCTGGTTTTGGCTCTTGCTGTAGTCCGAGTTTACAGGAAAAGTGAAGGTTACCAGTTCTAGTGTACCCATAAGAAATGTTACTGCAGTTTCTAAACTAAGTGCAGAATGCAAAATGTACAAAAATAACTAGAAGCCCGTGTGATTTTTCAGGAGGAAAGAGCGGAAAAGCATTAAAACACAGAACAAAATACAGGAAGAAACATCAAAGACAAGAAATTAAACAGAGCTATATGAGAAAAAGAATAACAGAGATATATGACCTGCAGCTCTGGGAATTCATCCTGCACACCCTCGTTTGGAGCACCACTTCATACTAGTATGTGGTTCCAAACAACTCCTCCACTCATAAGGAAACAAAACCTCACCTTTGAGGACAAAAGTGCCTTTCTCATAAGGACAGACTCTGACAACTTCAGGCATATCTGCCACCAGCTCCAAGGTGGACCGGAAACCCAGGTCACGTAGAGGGAGAGGTTTGCCGATCATGGCCATGTACTCCTGCTCCAGCTGTGCTGGGGTTAAGCCCTCTTTGGCAGCCATTAGCAGCGATCTCACCTCCTTCTTTAGCACCTCCATAAGCTGCGCCTGCTTTGACATGTCCGCACTAAAGGGGAAACAAAAGCAAGCAGAAAACAACTCATACCACAGCTGCTCAAACACAGGCAAAAGACTTTTTACCACTTAGCAACTGAAAGCTGAGGGTGGGAGAGGGCAGCAAGCCAGGTTCACCAACAGCCACTGCCTACCAACCCCCATATTTCCCTGCCTGAACCCCTGGAGCTGCCACCCTTCGGCACCCACTGTTCCAGCTGAGATCATGGCTCCTCCTGCATTCGCTGCCTGTCCCCATGGGATCACAGCCCCTACAACCATTGCATCCCCCAGAGTTTAGTGCACCCCTAAACACGTGCTGCAGGGACTGCCCTCTACAAACCCTGCCATTCCACAGAGATCCCTGCACCCCTGAACTGCTGCCTAAGGATCTCCCCCATCCCATGGGCTCACTGCCCCTCATGGAGATCCCTGCACCCCCAAACTCGGGCCTGGGGATTCCCCCCTCTGCCCCATGGGGTCACTGACCCCTAAAGAGATTCCTGTGCCCCTAAAGTCCAGCCCGGGGACTCCCCCACAGAGGCCCGGGAGGAGGCTGCTGCTGCTGCCGGCCCCAGCTGTGCCCGAACCCACCGCGCCATCCCACCGCCTCGCTTACAAGACACCTCTGCGCCTGCGCGCTCCCTTTCCCGCCCTTCCGCGGCGCGAGGGCGGGGCGGGGCGGGGCGGGGCGGTGCACACACCCCCCCCCGCTACTGTATCGGGGCCGTTAGGGCGCCGCCGCGCGGGCGGAGGGGGCAGCGCGGCCGTGGCTCCCCTCAGCGCCCTCCCCGCCGCCGCCGCTGCCTGTCCTGTGGGACCGACCCCCGGGGCCTGCACGGAGCTGCTGGCCCTGCCTTCTCCTGAGTAAAAATGTTAGGCGTGTTTCCCTTCTGACAGGAAAAGTTAGCGCGTTGCAAAAGAGCCACGGGTGAAAAAGGACCAATTCCTTTAAGGTGACTGTGTTTAAACTCAAACACATACATAATTAAGAGTAGTCTGGTATTTTTCAGTCCCATCTGAGAGGAAAATCCACAGTGGAGATGCTGAGTGACTTTCTGAAGGCCAAAGAGCATGGTGAATTAGGTTGCGATGGCCGTTTCACAAGGGTTCGCAGTCATTGAGAAACCTCAACAGTCCGGTTGATTTCCACACGAGGATACGTTTCAATATGACCAAGGGGGATAAAGCTGTGGATTTTGGGATGGCAGAGGTTGCAAATCCATCAGCGCATGCTATCGAAGCATCTCCCCTGCCTCAAGGTAGCAGCCAAAAACGTCCCCCCGAGGACGGAGGAGTCAGGACCCACTGGTTGAATTAAACATTCAGACAAAACCAGAAAGTTTCAGGTTTGTAGGTGTTAAATATCCCATGCTGCTTAGAATCACAGAATCATAGAATCATTAAGGTTGGAAAAGACCTCTGAGATCATCTAGTCCAACCGTCAACCCAACAGCACCATGCCTACTATACCATGTCCCAAAGTGCCACGTCTACATGTTTTTTGAACACCTCCAGGGATGGTGACTCCACCACCTCTCTGGGAAGCCTGTTCCAATGCTTGACCACTCTTTCAGGAAAGACATTTTTCCTAACAGTCAATCTAAACCTCCCCTGACGCAACTTGAGGCCATTTCCTCTTGTCCTATCGCTTGTTACTTGGGAGAAGAGACCAACACCCACCTTGCTACAACCTCCTTTCAGGTAGTTGTAGAGAGTGATAAGGCCTGCCCTCAGCCTCCTCTTCTCCAGGCTAAACAACCCCAGTTCCCTCAGCTGCTCCTCGTAAGACTTGTGCTCCAGACCCTTCACCAGCTTCGTTGCCCTTCTCTGGACACGCTCCAGCAGCTCAATGTCCTTCTTGTACTGAGGGGCCCAAAACTGAACACAGTATTCGAGGTGCGGCCTCACCAGTGCCAAGTACAGGGGCACGATCACTTTCCTACTCCTGCTGGCCACACTATTCCTGATACAAGCCAGGGTGCTGTTGGCCTTCTTGGCCACCTGGGCACACTGCTGGCTCATGTTCAGCCAGTTGTCAACCAGCACTCCCAGGTCCTTTCCTGCCGGGCAGCTTTCCAGCCGCTCTTCCCCAAGCCTGTAGCGTTGCATGGGGTTGTTGCGACCCAAATGCAGGACTCAGCACTTGGCCATGTTAAACCTCATACAATTGACCTCAGCTCATTGATCCAGTCTGTCCAGATCCCTCTGCAGAGCTTCTTACAAGAAACCAACCAGAGTCCATGCTGCCCAGCCAAAACCAGACCTGAGCTGCTGTTTACGCTGCTGCTTAAAATGTCACCTCCCCTTTCAGCAGCTGGAGACCATCTCCCCCTGCCCCATGCTGGCCAAGTGATAAACACAAAGTAAAAAAGGTCTCTGGAGCACTTCCAAAGCAAATATATGAATCTATTAGTTACCCCCATTTCTGCCCAACTTTTCTCCTCTGCCATTAGCCCTCTCCATCCATCGCTTACCCGGTGACCTGCTGACAAGGCACCCAGCACGACGGAGCAGAGAAAGTAGGGAGCTGGTGCTCCTGCCCTCCCTGCCTGCAATATCCTGACTCCAGGCAGGCCACAAGTCTCCAATAAAATAGGAATCCATGAAAAAACAAGAGCAGCACCTCCCTGGCCAGCTTCCCATCTCCCTCTAGCTGCTCCTCCACACCAGAAACTGGGCATCCCTGAGCTCAGCACTGCACCGTTGACAGGGAAGTCACCGCTTTATGTTCCAGCCTTGCCTTGCTGTAGTATGATTTCTAGCCAGGTGCTGGTTTCTTTAATACAGTCAGTGACTTTAAAACACTTTAAAAGTGTTTCTTGCAGAGGTTTCTGCAGATGTCACCACAAGCTGTGTGGCATGAAAAGGAAAAGCTCCTGTGTTTGCTCTGCCACGCTCCTGCTGTGGAAAACTAGGGAGGCATTTAGGCACAAAGTCTTTTGGCAATTTCGATTCAACAGCTCTAACCCTGCAATGGGCTCCATGCTTTGCACCCATTCAGGAAAGTTCATGGCTGAACTGGGACCAACTAATTTCCCTCCCCACTAAAATGTGACTTGACACTAGAGAGAGGGAATTTGCTGCTGATATCCCTCCACTGTGCCAGCCAAAGGGTTTCTAGAGAGCAGAACAGTGTCAGATGCTACTCACACAGCTGTTCTCCACAACAACCCCTCCATACACTCCTAAGTAAGCCACTGGTCTCACCAGTAAAGGTTTTTCACCCTGGTGTTTGTTGCTCTGGGCCACTCTCACCATGTGAGGTCTTTGGAGCCACATATTTGACACTTACTTTTAGGTTGCTTTTCAACAGCTTTGCAGAAAACATCTACTAAAAATCATCTGAGTGCTTCTGATTGTGTTTTATTTCCAAAGGCAGGAAGATGCAAACAGAATGTCCTCCTGGTGTCCACCCTGTCCAGGTCTAACCTTCCTTCCCACCTCCACAGCAGTGTGTGATGAGAGCAGAGCAGCTAGGAAACAGCTTGCTCACTTCACTGTCCATTATGTCTGACAAGCCTGTGATAAACTTGAAACAAGCCTCCTCTATGACACCTCCCCTTCTCTCGCCCCCTGCCTGGTTTTCCTGCCTGCAGCAATAAATTCAAGCACGAATTCATTCAACTCCCACAGGCAGCTGCATGCTCCTTGGCACAGATGAGGATGGATAAGAGGTCTCAGAGCTCTTCCAGGGAGTCTCACAGGAGACGCAGAGAGTCCCCAGTTGCACAGAGCAAACGAGAGAAAAGGGAGAACAGCAGAGAAGCCGGCAAAGGAAGGGGAGACATTAAGCAGGAGAAAGCAAAGGAGATCAAGAGCACTGCAGGGACTGACGGTAGGGTGCACACATCCACGGTGGTGGACGTGGATGACGTGATATCTGATGAAGAAATGGAGGCAATGGCGTTGCTGGACAGCGAGCAGCAAGAGGAAGGTATGGCTTATGGAAGGGAAGGGGCTGGAACGCTACGGGCTCTTTGACCCTGTATGGTCACAGTATGACTCTGCTCTCTGCATGGTGAGTGTTTTCACACCCACCTTGCACAGACGTGGTTATCCTCAGCACAGGCTATGGGAGACTCCAGACAGCCTCCCAGCCAGCTTCTGCAGTCAGTACTGCAGGCTGATCAGCACTGTCTAGTAAAGCAATGAATTTTGCAACAAGCAGTTATATCCCCAGCATTCTTCATGCTTCAGCTCACTGCTCCCCAGTTTTGTTCATGCTCTGCTCTCTTCCTTTTCTCGCTTGCCCTTCTTTAGGTGGATGGAGTTAGCCTTAAAGCCAGTTCAGAGCCTGAAGAACTGCACTGCAGGAAAAAATTGCACTTGAGGTGCACACTCGCAGCTCCCCTTCCAGATAATCTTTGAGAGCAGCTCCTCTCCAGGCCATGTGTTAGGCAGATTCACAGCCTGCTGTGATAGGAGGGAGCATCGTGAGTCTTTTGGCAAGATGGCTGGGCCTCTGTGGACCCAGCATCACCACAGGCATGGCAGATGTGTATTACAGGGGCCAGCATCACTTGTCTGCTTCCATGCCAGCAGCTCTGCTGCCCTAGAGTGACACAAAGGTTCAGACTTGCTCCTGTCTCTCTGGGAACTAATTTTTCACAACTGCCTCAATTACAGGAATCCCAGCTCGTGAGCGGTGCTGTGGAGCTAGAGTGATCACGCAGGGTCTTGGAATCTGAACCTCCCCCAGGACCTGGTGGCTCTGCAGAGAGCTCCAAAGGCAAAGGGGCAGGGATAGAAGGGCTAGAAGGGATTCAAAATGGGAGGCATGCAGGTATGCTAATTTCATTGCTGGAAAACATGGTCCACTCTCTGGGTCTAGGTACACCCAGAAGTAATCTGTCTATTTTCATGCCATATCTGCAGATTTTCCCTCAGGCAGGAGTACAACAAAGGGCAGTCAGATCAAGATGACCCACACTCACTCTGGGGAGATGTAGAAGGTAATACTCATCAGCACCGGTGGCTTGGTCCTGCTGCATTAGTGAGCTGGGATGTCACTAAAATCCTATTCCAAAAGGACCTGAGATACTCCGATAGGGAAGGGCACTTCAGGCTGTGCATGCTGAAAGCTACCTCTTATTTGCAATCTTTCTCTTTGCCATTAGCTTATCTTTCCAGATAAACTTCTGGGATCCCAGCTCAGCCACAAGTTGCCCATTCCAAGCCTCTCAACACTGCTTGGTAGCTGCAGGTCTTCAAGCTAAAGGATGCTCTCTAGTCAAGGCACTATGGAGAAGCATGGCTCAATTTCTGACAGCAAAGCAGAGACAAAACCAGTCAGTCCATCCTAGCAGCTCCTGGCCACCTGGGGCAGGGAGTATTCTTTAACCCAGCTTCAGAGAGGGCCAAATAGTTCACATACACCGGGTCCAGGCACAGGGCAACACTGAAGCTGATATGTGCAGGCACTTGTCAGGCCATCAGTATTTTGAGAACAGTCCTCCCCTAACACAGTCATGCTGGATTTCTCCCTAGGTGTAAAGTCTCCAAGTCTGGGCATCTGTGAGTGGCTTCTGACCATCTTGTCTTTCCTGTTCATCATAATGACCTTCCCCATTTCTGTCTGGTTCTGCATGAAGGTGAGAATAGTCATGGGGCCCCTCTAGGTTTAGTATTTGGTGTCTGATGTGGATGTAACTCACTGGTTCAGCATGTGTCGGACATGAGCATAAAGCTTTTTTGGTCTAAGGCCCTATTTATACTTCTTCAACTCATCATTAATTTTGACTTATCCTTTATCACATGTTGCTGCAGCAGAGGGCTGCACAGGGGTCCAACCACTGCCTATCAAATACTCCTGCTGCAATATCAGCAGGCAGGGGCTTAGGTTCCTCTTTTTTAAAACAAATTGCCAGTCTATTCACTTTCAAACATAACCCTCAGCCTACCCAGCTCGGAGATGGCTGCATTCCAGCAGCAGTATAAATAAGTTTTGAATTAAAAATTTTAAGAGAGATTGATCTCTCAGTTAATAGCAGATTTTTCTGTCTTCCTCCCCGTTTCTCAGGTTCATAGCATGGCTACAAGTAGGCATACTTTGATTCCTACTTCTCAGGAAATGTCATGTGCATCTTGTTCTCAACAAGAGTGTCAGTATTATGGCTCAGATCTTACATACGTAAGCACATACACACATGGGTCCCTTGGAGGGAAACAACCAACATGGAACATTTTAGCTCAGGGTGTTCAAGTTTGGCCAGGCTATGAGGAAGCAGAATGCTGGCCTCATCCTGGGAAACCCTGGGCAGCTCTAACATGGGCTGCTCTCACCAAATCTCAGGCTGTCACGGAGCTGCTCATATGCTGCTCACACACAAGGCCAGGAGCAGTTCTGGGCAGGTTCTCTGCTAAGGTAAAAGGACTCAGTGACAGGTGACTCCACTAGCTCATACCTGCTGAAATTATCCCTTTGCAGGGCTTTCCCAGAACAGACTTCCTCCTGTACTAGTGAGGCCCTTTTCCCCAGTCCTATGCCGCCTTCTCCAGCCTAGCTTTTGTTTCCCTCTGCAGGTAGTGCGGGAGTATGAGAGAGCCATCGTTTTCCGACTTGGGCGTCTCCTTCCTGGCAGAGCCAGAGGGCCTGGTAATGTATTCACTGAGCTCCCCCCAGCCACGTCGCTCCTCTTCTTCATGCTCTACTAAAGCTCACGTGCTGGTACCCTCCAAGCAGGCATAGCCAGACAGGAGATGGGATGTCTTTGATCCCTTCCTCTTAAGGGCCAGTAGCTTCTAATGGCTTTTCCCATCACAGAAGCAGCCTCAGAATTTGAGCCCATGTATTACTGTTCCTTTGTAGTTCTGCATGCCAAACCCCAAACCCTCCCCTGTTCTCTAGAGCAGGAGAGGCAATTTCTGTGGTTCTGGTGATCACCAGCTGCCTTTCTCTTCCTCCCACAGGCCTTTTCTTTCTTCTTCCCTGTCTGGACACATATCACAAGATAGACCTCCGCCTCAAAATCCTAGAGATCCCTTTCCATCAGGTATGGCTGACACACCCTCTCTATATTAAGTTTTGGATCCCTTTAATGTTACACCTTATGCTTCATCCTTGCATAGAAAAGTTTGAAAAAAAAAATCTCAAAGTAACCCTAACACCTCAGAAAATGGAAGGCAAAAAATTCACCATAGTGAATTTTCTTCTTTTTTAAAACTACCTGTTTTAATCCCATTCAATTTGATATGCCTTAGTGGTAACATACACCAATAGGGAGTGGCTGGGCCAAAGATACTGGACCAGATTTTTTTTACCCACCACACTGAGGAGTGCGTGCAGTGGAGACAGGAGCTCAGGCTAAGATCTTACAACGATGTAAGGGTAGTAGTCTGTTCCTGTATAAGCCTGGGAGGAAGAAAGGGCTGAACTGTTGCTTCTAACCTTTGAAACTGGAACCTCCCTAGCCCCTCTTCTCCTTTTGGGACATGTTGTCTGTGCTGCTGCATTGCTAGTGGGACTGTCCTTGTTTGGTAGCATCTCCAGGCTCACCTCCATGGGGTACAGCACGTCCTTCTGGAGATACAATAACCGAGCACACATCTCAGGACACAGCCTATGCTGTGCTATCCTGTTCTGAGGAACAGGAATGGACCAGGCAGGGGTCGGCAGGGAAACACAGCATAGGGTGACAACCTGCTCATGGTCCCTAGCTCAGCAGCTGTACTGAGGAGACAGACACAATGATGCTGCTCAGGGAACTGAGATCCAGAAGTTATATAGTTTGCCCAAGGTCAGTCACTAGCAGAGGTTGAAACTAGAAAGACTTAACCATCCCGCTAGTCTTCATCATTCTCTTGTGTGCTTTTCTGTGCTACCTTAGAGTTGTCAGAATCAGCTCCATCTCCCCTAATGTCTTCTGCTTAGGTGGTGACCAAAGACATGGTTACCTTGGAGATAGACGCCGTCTGCTACTACCGGTTGGAGAATGCCTCTCTTCTCCTCACCACCCTGACCAGCATCTCCAGTGCCATCCAGCTGCTGCTGCAGACCACCACGAAGCGCCTCCTGGCACATCGAGCCTTCTCTGAACTTCTCTTGGACAGGAAGAGCATCAGCCAGGAGATAAAGGTGCTTCCACAGGGGGGAGACAGCAGAGCAAGGGGTGAACTGAGGCTCCACAAAGAAGCTCAGGTGATCAGTCCCTCAAAATCACAGACAGTTGTTTGCAGAAGGGTACAATAACATGTGTCTCCTTCACAGAAAAATGGGAGATTTTTCTTTATTTGTTTTTTTTTACTCGGATCACTTTAGGGGAAGGATATGCAGTGTGGGTCCTACGGGCAGCCATGGTGAATAGCAGACAGCGTGGTGTGAAGGGCATGAAGGAACCACTTAGACCAGCTTCATCAGTGCTTTGTGATACCCCAGCTTCAATACTTACCCCAGAGAGGAGATTCTCACAAGAAATGTATTCTGCAGCCCGAGTGAGTTGCGATAAACCCAGTGTATATGGGATCTCCAGCAGCAGTCCTCTGTGGCCACAACACACGTACATGATGGTACCAGTCAGGAACTGAATGTTTCCTATGGAACTGAATTGGTTCCACACTTGAACCAGTATGGGCTAGTTAAATCATGCTAAAACCACGAGGCAAACACAAATCAGAAATGAGAGAAGTAATTTTATTTCTGAGGGGCCTCACACAATAGCACACAAAAACTAATACATCTGCCTTACAGTCCTGCAGTTAACTGCCTTGAATTAATGCCCCTGCTCCGTCTTAGTCCCTGTAAGGGGCCTAGGCCAGGGCTGGTGTTCTCCCTGTGCTCTAAAAATATTCCTCTTCACAGGTGGCTTTGGATGCGGTCACAGGCTGCTGGGGGATCAAAGTGGAAAGAACAGAAATGTAGGTAGGAAATGCTGGTAGAGGGGACTTCCCTGGCCCTTTGCAAGTACCTGTCCTGCCCTGCTCACTGCTGCCTGCTTCTCTTCCTCCTTTGTCTCTGGCTCTCTCCCTGCAGCCATTCTGCAGTGGGTAGAGCCTCACCCCTCGCCTTCTTGTTTTCCGTGCCCCTTTCAGCTTCTGCCTCATGTAAAACTTCCACATGTGAAATCTGTGCTTGCTCCTGCACTGACAGCCAGAGCAGGATCCTTAGCTGGGATCTCATCACCATTTCACTGCTGCTGCAGGCAGAGTTTGCACCCAATTCTGGTAGCCCAAGAAGCGCAGCAGACACCGAACCCTCTGTGTCCTACTCGAGATCAAAGCACTGGTTGGGATGGGCTCATCACTCAGAAGCCCGTGCAGAAAGGTGGGACATGCTCATCGCATAGAGGGCCACAGAAGAGAGAGCCAAGCAGTGAATGAGTAAATCTATGAACAGAGGGGAATTCCTGTGCCTGTCTTGAGAGCAGTCTCCCAGTGGATTCTCTGATGTCTCACAAAGAGCAAGCTTAGACTTAACCCTCAGAGGCACAGAGAGAAGAGGTCTCTCTGCTGCCTAGTATCATGCAAGCCTGGTCATTAGAAAACCAGGCTGGAAAAGAAGGATGGGAATGGAGGTAGAAGGCTAAAGTGAGACACATGAAGAAGTCCATCCAGGGAGCAAAGAACATGAGTGAACAGCTCTGCAGAGACTGATTGATGAGCCCATTCCAAGCCTCAGATTGACCACCCAGTACTTCCAGGAGAGCCTAAAGCCCAGCTAATCCCTGTCCCTTACTACCACAGCAACAACGTGCAGCTGCCTGCTGAAGTCCAGCAGTCCCTGGCTGCGGAAGCAGAGGCCCAGAGACAGGCCAAAGTGCGGGTATGCCAACACTGAATACGTCCTATCTCCTTCCAAAGCATCCCTCTTTCCTTTCCCACCCCTGGTTTGAGGTCCCTGGGACATGGCATGCTAGGGTACAGCTCTGGGAAGATAAGTCTCCTTTAAGTCCTGTTCAATAGCTGTGTCTAGCAAGGGGAGCTACAGCAAGAGTCTGGGCCAGCCCAGTGGAGTACCAAATCTGGTACCTGGCCTACAGGTAGGACAGAAAGACACACAAGAGGTCTGGGGTTATTTCCAGGCCCACAGTGATCCCCATGGGGATCTCTTCCTCCTCAGGGTTTCACTCTCCTCTAGGAACCCAGTGCAGGGGTGTCACCACTGTCACATATCCTGCACCTTGCTCAGCGCAGGCTGAGCCATCCCTTGCACTGAGCTGCTCAAGAGCCTGGATAAGGTTGGTGTCCAGCACCCCTCCCACAAGCCTAGCCTGGGGGCTGCTCTCTCCCATGCTTTTGCAGCACGGGTATGCCCAGTTGTGAGCCCTGATGGGCATAGTAAAAACAAGTTAGACATGAGGTCCCAAAGTTTTGGGAGCGTCAGGAGGTCTAGTACATGCTATGATCTTCAGACAGCAGGAATGTTATAATCACACTGGCCTTGGGAATTTCATGGTGGCATCCTCCCCCTGTAATGAACAGTCCATGCCCCCTTACTCCCAGCCTCACAGAAACCTTCTTTATTCCCCTGCTTCGTAGGTGATCGCTGCTGAGGGGGAAAAGGCTGCTTCTGAGTCCCTGCGGATGGCAGCTGAGATCCTGTCCAGTGCCCCTGCTGCTGCTCAGCTCCGTTACCTCCATGCACTGCACTCCCTTACTGCGGAGAAACCTGCTGCTTTCATCTTGCCCTTGCCTTTGGATGCCATGAACCTGGTCTCTCCAGCTACGCACAGTCCTCTGGCAGTGAGCAGCCTCGCAGATGCCACAAAGCTCCCAGAAAGCCCGAAAGACAAGAAGGACTCACCCATGCTGTAAGAGTTGTCCCAGAAATGGTTGCCACACTGCCACGGTCAGTCCTGCTCAGAGAGAAGCAAGAAGGCTGACCAGCCCACTGTCAGCTCCTGGTCTGGAGGCAGGAGGGAAGACAGCCCAGGCCTGTGATATAAAGTGGATTGTACATGGAAGAAGCCTCTGCTTGTTTTGGAGAGGGAAAAATAGGGAGCACAAGGAGCAGGGCTGGCATGTGTGTGAGCAGGGGGTTGAGGGAAGAGGGGTGTCGTCCCTTCCCTTTCACAGGGCCAGATTCACCTTGACACCCTAGGGCCTGGCCCCTGGGGTCTGATCCATCTTGCCCCATCACCTTGGCAGGAAGGACAGTCTAGCCCCTGTGTACTTAAATGCCCCTGTCCCCAAAATGAACAGCCAGGCAGGCGGGGGTGGGAGCCCGACAATCGGTGGGGGAACAGGATGGGGCTCAGCATGCAGGCAGGTTGGTAGGTGCTGCCAGTCTGGTTCTCCTGTGACGAGGGAACGAGCTGGGTCCCATGGTGTAGTCCTGGGTATGGGATTTCAGTCACCACCCACGCGCACATATATACACACAGAGAGGCAACTGAGGTGTTTAGCCCTAGTTCTAAAATAAGAGGAAAAGGAAGAGGAGGAAAGGGCAGCCTTTAAGGCTTGGCACTTCCCTGCGAGGCACACCAGCTGTGCAAAGGCACACTGTGCTGCTGCTTGCTTCCACTGGGGGGTGAGGCAGGACAAGGTCTGATTAAACATCTTCGAGGTGATCCATTTAACCAACTCCCACTGAGCTGACAAGGGGGAATCCAGCACCACTGGGGAAGAGCCAGCTGAGAGCCTGGAGAACAGTAATACTTTTGCCTGCTGCAGCTGCCTTGGTAACCTCCACACAGGGAAGGAACAGAGAAAGTCCTCAAAACTCCTATAATCCTCAAAACTCCCATATGTCTTTCCTGCCAAAAGCTATTTGAAATGACTGGGAACCTACAGATATTGCAATCCTTTCTCTTGGCAAAGATATGGAGCACTGTCAAAGGAAATACCACTGCACTTGGTTTCCCTGATCCTGGTGCCCTTTGGGTGGATGTCAGCTCTGCTCCTGCCCTTTTACTTGACCAAAGCATCTCCCCTAGCTTCAAAGCAGACCTCCCTTGCACAGCCATTCCCAGGCCCAACGTTCTGCTGCTGGTGGCCTGTAGAGGCCAAGATAGAGGGTACTTTGTGGTCTTTCTCTTAATTGCCCACACAGTAGTTGGCCATCATGCATGTGCCTAGCAGGGGTTACCCAGCCAGTCCCTCACTCTTGTATTTTCACTCGTTTTATTCACTCCCTTTTTGCCTGCTGGTAGCACTTAAGCACATTGGCACACATCATCAGTAATACTTCTGTTAAATGCAGCTGTGTCACGAGGATGGCCTGCAGGTACTGGATTAGTAGTGCTGCAAAGGACAAGTATCCCATTTCTATTAAGTACAACATATTCTGTATTTAATCAGCCCCTTCAGCTCCCTGGAGTCCCCTTCTCAACACTCAGTGCTCCCATAATACTCACTCCACAAGTATTTGCCAGCCTTTTTACAGCACAGACACCTGCCAAACCAGCCCCCTTACAAGTGGCTGGGAAGTGGGAAAAATCCGCCTGTGAACTTCTCAGTTATCACACCAGCATCTGAGCTCCAGGTGTAACCTCACATCCAAATCATTCTGCCACTGCAACCCTCTCAGGAGAGGGCAGCAGGATGGCTGTGGCTCTTGCTTGTGTGTCTGTAAGAGATCTCAGTAGTGATCCACTCATGGAAAACTAGCTCTGGGAAGTGGAACAGCTCTGTAATCTTCCACTGGTGAACATGAGCTGTGTAGTTACTTCTCTAAGGCTGGTTCTGGTTATTTCTCATGCTGCTAGAATAGGCTCCTGTTTCCCAACCCAGGGCAAAAGGGTGTAATACCACACACAGCGAGCTGCAGATGATCCTTTCTCTGAACATTTCTCTGGCTGCATCTCTAACTCAGTGTAAAATGATCCATCCAGACCAAGATTCCTTAGCACATCAAGGACCAACACCTCTACAGATAATGTCTCAAAGGAACAACACAGCCTGAGAAATGACTGTCCAGAGACATGCAGTACTACATCAGGGCACACACATTACCCTATTTGCACCCACATCTGCAGAAGTCAGGCATAGCTTTTTCAAACATGTAACTTTTCTGCAGTTACAGAAAAGGCGAATTATAGCTAAAAGCATCCTCAGTTCCAAAGAGCATGCCTTGTTCCAGCAGGATCTTCTCTCTTTTACATATAAAAAGCTGGCAGAAACTTGTCATTTTACCTTCAGGAGATACTACATTCAGAAACCTTGCAGAAGGAAAATATAATTTAAAAATGTACTTCAGGATTAGTGATATATGATGTTTCCAAAATAGAATTTACTCTGAGGGAGTTGGCAGGGGTTGTCTGAGCCGATGCGATTCCTGACAGTTTCACTGCCTGCTCTTCCAAGCTGAGACTGGGTCAACTTCCAGAGTCATGCCAAACCCAGGCAGCTCTGCTGGCCTTGCAGAGCTTTTTTATAACTATACAGACTGCCCCGAGTTGGGGACCCAACAGAGGCAGAAGTACCAGGTGGCCACCTCACTGGGCAGTTTGGCCTGTTGAGCTGGCAGCAATTTGAGAAAGGCCTTCAGGATCATGCACAGCTTCAGGCTGCTTCATGCTTTCTGAAAGAAGGACAAAACCTTCAAAACAAGAAGATTCAAAGATGAACAAAAATTTTTCTGTACAATTCTGTACAATTTCTTCCTAACCAGCCATCTGGTAACTGGATCATCTGAAGCCCAGAGGACGAAGGAGGTACCCATTATCAGATACACAACCAGACCATGCTGGCACTGAGAAAAAAACCTCTTGATATGAGAGGAAAGAGATGCAAACATCTTACTTGCATGATCCAACAGGCATGAAGCAGAATGAGCAGCAAGAAGAGGTTGATGAACACAAACAGAAGGCAAGCACAGGGCAAGGGGAGGGGAGGAGGGCGCACAAGCAGGACAGATGTGGGTAGGAGAAAGCCGAGGTAGCAATGGTATTACAAGGAAGACAAGCTGCAAAGATACTAGACCTGTGGGAGGAGGTAGAAGACAAGCAAGACAGATGTGGAAGTGGTAGAGACAGGTAGAACAGCAGCATAAATGCTGAGACGGCACACAGATGTTGGGGTAGTGGATGAGGAGTAAGGCAGTGGATCAGGGGTGAGATGCTACTATGAATGGGCACTAAGAAACTACTCAGGCATTGCTGTTCTTTAACATTTGTTTTTTCTGGATCCCTTGGACTGGCCAGAGGTAGAAGCTTTGGGACTTGAGCAGGCTGCAACTTCTGAGATGCTTTCTTGGAAATATTTTTCTGAAAGAAAAACAAAACAACAAACCAAAGCCATTAAAAATACCGCAGAGTATTAAAAATGTGCCCAAGGTATGACATTCTTAATAAACAAATTAGCCTCTCTTCCACTTTGATGTCAAAGAGATAGGATACATTGAAGGACTAAGGGAAGAAGTTTTAATTCCCATTCTTCTTCACATCTCACATATGTGCGGATCCAGTTGAGAAAGGACACAAGGAAGTGCTTTCATTCACAACAGGCAACCTAAGGAACTCCCTGCCATACTGTATGGGCAAGATCAGTAGGTCAGCAGTGTTCAGACAACTCCTGGAGGCAGCAATAATGTCCTGTGGTATAAACACAAAAGGTCTGTGGCCTCTGAGAGTGAAAGGACCTGGAACATTATTTCTTTTCTATCCCAAAAATCAGTGATCCTAAACAGATCATCTTGACTGTAACAGGGAACACCCCCTTAGGAAGAAGATGAAGCCAATTACAGTGATGTCCTAGATACAGACCCTGTGTCATATGTCAAAATGAAACAAAATTACTTTCTTTCAAAACCAGACCACGTTCAGCAGTTCTTTCTGTCCCGATCTAGAATCATGGTAAAAGCCTCCTTGCTTGGCCTCTGACAAAGAGTCTAGACAAAACCCTAGGGTGTGCCCAGGAGGAGAGGGTCCTGCACTAACTGGGAGATGAATGCGGTGTCCTCTAAGATTGCTTCCCTCTCTGAGTCTAGGAGAGGGTTCAGAATATTGATTCTCCTGACCTTGCCCTTCTTTGTGTGTTGCTTCTGGGATGACTTTCCCCTCTTTCTCCAGCTCACACTCTAGCTCTTTGATTCTCTGCAGAGCTTCTTCCAGCTTCTCTTCAAGACCTTCAGATCTCTCCTTTGCATTCTGAGCACGGATCTCTGTTTCTCTGAAACACAGAAGCAAATATAATGCTGAAACCTGAAATCTAAGCAGTTGCTGGTAGGATACCTAAAAGAAAGATTTAGAAAGCTGAAGCGTTCCATAGGATTGACTGACTCTATAAAACACATTTATGGTTTCAGAGAAGGGCATTGTTAAAAGATCTGTAAGGGACTTCATGGCATATCTATGTAAACCCTGCAAATTGAATTAATTTTAAACTCAGTGTTTGGTAGCAAAGGGTGAGATACCGATCTTCATTGTGCAAGGATAAACACAGAGAACAGTCAATTCCATTAGCAAGGCTAATGAGATGGGATTATGCTGGGTAATGCAAGCTCACAGACAAAACAAAAGTATGAGGGAATGTAATTCAGAGTGCCCAAGCCTGCTTAAGCATGGAAGAAGTCATTACCAAACACAAACCTTAATGTGGTTCTGCACAGAGCCACTTGGGTGTCCCTTCATTGTGTTTGCTGCACTAAGGCACAACATTGCATGGCTGTACCTACCAAGCTCCTGGGCACTAGCAGGCCCTGGAAGCACTCAGCTGCATTCACATAGAACCCTGCAAGTGCTAACAGGACCTGAAGTATTAAGAAGTCTGGCAGAAAACCATCATGAGTACCTCTGCAACGTATGTCATGAGTACACAAAATAGAAAAATCTGCACACAGATGAAGGAGAGCTGACATGGGTCATGTCTTCAGCTAACATAAATCATAGCCAATGGCCCAAGACAATCAGAACAGGAGGAAACCCAAAATTAAGCCAACAGATATTGAATGAAGCAGAACATTATCAGAGAGCAGAACAGGCATTTGCCTGGGATGAAACCCTGCCCCGCTCATGCCTCCAGCACAGGACCAGTACTCACAGGAGCTGCACTTGCAGATGTTCCAGCATTGCCAGGGCTTCAAACTCTTTCTGAGAAAAGGGAGTCGACGACTTGGTGGCAGTCATCTCCCTCTGGTTGAGAAGAGCAAAACCTTCTGTAAGTGAATGTGAAACCAACAATGCCGCATTTCATCTGTGGCATGTGCCTGGTTTGGTGCTGGTGTCTCAGTGCACAGTCACAACACAGATAAGAGCTCAGTATCAGCAGAACATGTAAAATCAGAGGCTAGTTCAGGCACTGAACTGATCTTGGCATTAAAAATAGACTAAAATGCTTTTCTGACTCAGACATGAAAGTCTCACTGGCTCATAGTCTTGGGNGGGGGGAGGAATCAAAACAAAAAACACCATTCAGAGAACAGAAAGAGCTAGCTTCTCACAGGGTCCAACAGGCATAAATCAGTTTTCTTCATCTGAAAAAGACAACCAGAGTTTTTCTGTAAAAGTAATTGTTAAAAGGCTCCTACTCTAAGCTTTAGAAGGTAATTGTGATTTCCAGGGATTCATTTCTGTAAAACAAATCAAAGTCCATGAAGAAACGCTCCTGCATCTCCCACTATCACTTTGCACTAGCTGCCCACCTCCAAAGCATGAAGGCAAGGCACACTCAGCAAGCAGCATGCTTAAGGAGTGGGACCATCCAGTGACAGTTTGCTAAAATTCCACAATTCCTGTACCTCTAGACTCCACTCTGGATGACTGACTGGCCAGGGAATGACTGCAAAAGGTAGGCCCCTATGACTTCTGAAGAGCAACTTTACCAAAGAGCACCATTCCAAATGTGAGTGGAGAAAACAAGAACCTAGGAGGCCAAAACAACCTGAACTTCTTGCTTCCCTGTTGTGGGATCTCCCTGCATCTCTGAACCCTCTTCAACTCCTCCCATGTGCTCAGCGCCAAACCATTTTCACCATCTGAGTCTCTGCAGATCATTCTGGTTCAGACTACACACATCACCTGTTACTGGCAGTAATGCATGGGGATCAGGAGGACAAATTGCAGCTGTGGTAACTGTGCTAATGATTAAAGTTGCAAGAAAAGAGGAATCTGAGAGAACACCAGCACCTTGCACTGCCCCAGCAGATCTGACACAAGTGTTAAATGGGGTCTCATAACAGAGTCTGAGTAGACAGCTAAAACCCAGCTCCAAATCTCTGCCAACAGGCTAGAAGTGGAGTGCAGTGCAGTGGAGACTCCTACCCCTGTAACTGAAACGATGTCTGACTTCAGAGACTTCAGGTGGATGTTGGAGTCATGCCCTATGTATCTGATCTTGTCCGCTGTAGCTTCATTGTCCTCAGTCAGATAATCCATACCAGCACCTGGCTGCTGCTGAGAGAAAAGGAACAAGAAATAGGAGATACCACTTGCCTAGTGGCATTCAAGGGAGCTGTAAATCCATGTTTCACATTGCATACACTGACCAATAAATAAAAAGGCCCTGCTGGAAAGTAGCATATTGCAGCTACTACAGTCACCTGTGTAATAGCAATTTCCTCCTTTACTTCTAACATTTCTTCTTCTGTTATGGGTTTCCTACTGTTGTTGGCATCTTCAGCTTCAAGCTCTTCCTGAGTTGCAGGAATGATAGTGTTCTTAAGCTTAAGCTTCAGCTGCAATTCCTGTAAGGCACCGTAAGGATTGGGTTAGTAGCACACTCCCTTTGTCCATCCAAATAACCTAGGCAAAGCTAACTGGTCCCTGCTTTCTCTTGCACGAATTTAGACTTGGACTCCAGCTGCCTAGGAGGTCCTGAGTATGAATATATTTCAAATCACAAACGAATATGCTAAATTTACTGAACTTTACATAAGCAGGACCCACTGTGGCATAACTGCTTTGTACAGGCCATGGCACGGAGAAAAAGAGAGGCAGCACGCGAGCTACAGCGCTGGCTGTACACAAAGTCATGAACAATGTCCCTTTGCTTGGGGGCTGAGTTCAGAACCGACGCAAATTGTTCAAGACAATAAATCTAAATCCATTTCCTCATCATCTGAATTTAGCCTGTTTCGTATGAAGTTAGGCCAATGCCAGGCCAAACATCTATAAAACACATCTAATTGTCACAGGTAGTATCAGACATCCATCTAGCCACATAAGGAATTAAACTAGAAGTTCAGCTTGATCTCCTGGGCAAGGCAACCACCAGCTTTCCAGCCAAAGTCCACCCCAATGGGTGAAGCAAAAGCTATCACGCACCATGGGGAACTGATCTACCAGTGGGGTAAAATCTCCTAGCTCCACTGAAGCTCTGATTTTGCCTCAGACCTGCCCTCCCAAGAAGCACTGTGATTTTTAACCAGTTTACAGTCATAACACCTCATAGTTCTAGCTGCTGCTTTGAGTGCGTGCAGGTAGGTGTCTACATGAAACCTTCCCTCAAACGGAACTAGCTGCTTCCTTAAGGAAAAGTTTTGAAGCAGACCTTCATTCAGACTGGTTCAACCTAGAACAGCAAATGCAGTCTATATATACCTCTGATCCAAAGAGGTTTCTCAGTTCTTCTAAATCCAGAAAGGAGACTGGAGTGCCTTTGATCTCTGAAAGGAGAAGACTACACGCTTGAATCCAATTACAGCACTCAGTCTGGGAAGACACAACAGAAAATGATTATTCAGGGATTACTGAGCAGAAGAAATAGCTGTTATCATATTCAGTCAGTCAGTTAAATAATTCCACCTTTCTGTCTTTATTTGTAGGAAGGGGCCTACCTGGACCCTTCCATCCTCACAGTACAAAGGAAAGGGAAGAAACATTTCTCCAAGCTTTCAGATGTGGCATCTGTCACCAGCTAATCACTCCCACCAACTAATTCCTTCAACAAGCTCCTCCTCAGGCCAGCACAGAACATTTCTGTCACAGCCACTGCCCCAACCCACGTGGGGAGAAACGAGTGTAAATCCCAGGGGTTAATTTTTCACTCACTAAGGTAACGCAGAACAGAGGCACCAGTATTTTCAATCCCTGCAGAGAAGCTTCTTACATTTCTTGAAGCAATGCCATTTGCCCTGCACTCAAGGAAGCCTTGGGCTTCAGGAAGGGTCTACCTCTCACATTCCTAAAGTGCAGGCAAAGCTCAGCTAAACACTGGCTATGACAGTGGTAGCAATTAAGAGCTTTACACGCAAGTGTAGAATAAGGAGGTGGCAGGTAGGTCAGTTGATTGCAAAAAGTTTCAACTGCATCTGTATAAAGGTATATTGCACCAAGCACCTCCAGGAACTCCTAAGCACCACTTAAGTTTGGATGTACATGGCTCTGACAAGCTTTCAACCAGACGTGAATCTACTGCCACTCATATGGAATAAATCTCAGAGGAGAACCCTTACATATGTACCCTGAAACAGGGCAAGGAAAATATGAGCATGACCTGACCCAGGTTTATCTGCTTCCCAGGACTGCAGAGTCAGTAAGGAACTTGGGGGACTCCACTGGAGTAGCAGGAGTCTTCCTCCTTGAAAACCTCACATACGTTTTTCTCTACCTTTTACAAAGTAAACGCAGTCTCATCTACCACAGACCTAGACAGCTGGAAACACAGGCACCTTTTACCTTGATCTTATTCAGCTCCTCCAGCTCAAAATCAGCTTCTAAATCTGTCTCTGACCGTTTCTTTCGAACCATTGCATTGACAATCTCACGGCAGCAGCTGCAAAGATCCAGAATGTCATCAGCCCTGCAGGAGTGCCCTCAAATGCTTAGAATCATAGAATCATTTACGTTGGAAAAGACCCTTCAGTCAGGAGCCTGTTGCTGTCAGCAAGGTACAGGAGCTATCTGTAGACCTCTGCACTAGAGAAGTCTCCAGAAGAGCAATCCTCACCTGCCCCACTCACACAAGGAACTCCCCGACAGCTTGTCCGTGCCTGGGCTGTGCTAACCCACAGAGGATGTCTGAGCACAGATCCTGAATCAGGTGGAGGCTTTGCTCCAGGTGATCTGGACTGCAGACTCACTGCCTGTACTGCCCTTATGTCCTCCAGAGATCCTCCTCAGAAGTGTGGGCACAGCCCATGCAATCACAGATGTTTTATAGCAGTACTAGGTATAAAGCAGGCACTGCCGTTCTCTTTAGGTGTTCCTATCTTATTAGGCTCCCTACGAATTCCAGTAAGGCCCTCTTAGGACCCGGGAAAAAAATTCAAGGACAAGCAAATTGATGGGATCTGTTGCCATGATCAATCTCTCAGCACACTACACATTTTTTTCTTGAGAAAACCCCCTTAGATAAAATTTGAAACCTCTGCTGATACCTGACTATAGAACCAGAGAGTCTGCCCATCTCTGCAACCAGCTCTTCGGCTTCATGCTGCAGCTTATGAGCCCCCAGAAGTCGGAGCTCCTTGTCCATCTCGGTGTCTGACTCTTGCCGCTGGGGACACTCCTGGGACAAACGGTCTGCTGCTATGTGTCTCAGCAAATTCACCAGCCACAGGGTCAGGTTTCTGTGCAGTTCAGTCACCTGCACAAAACATCAGAGCAAATCTAAACCAGTAATAAATGACTGGTCTTGCCGGTTCTTGTTTAGGATCATATGCTGCTTATCAGCCACATGGCGCTCTCTCGTGTCCAGAAGTCAGCGACAAACCAAAAATCACGCACCTTGCTTATAGAACATTTAAAAAACGCATAGTGAGAGCCTCTAGTCTACAATCCTGTGAGAAAGAAGTAAAACCACAGAGAGCTAGCAGCCACAACAGCTCTCTGAACAGGAAATATCAACGTTATTCTAGAGGAAATGCTTGCTAAAGATGAAACAATAAAATTGTGTTCATGCACTGTATAGGAAACCTTACAGCTATTTTTAGAGGAGTTCTCCTCTGCTCCTTTGGCTGGAAGACAAAAGCCACAGCTCAACTCAAACAGGAAAGAAAGTGTCGAAAGAGAATCAAGCATTCCTCACAACCATGATCTGGCCAGATGGAAATTAAAGGAAAGACTGAATACTAGATATAGCCCTCTCATCCCTAGCAGTTTCAGGCTTGCACTTACTTTTTCATTAAGATGTGCGATGTTCTTCTCAACCTCATTATTCATGGATAGAACCCATCGCTGAATCATCTGAAACAATTCTCTAGGTACCACCCTGAAAAATAACCAAATCGAGAAACAAAGTGACCTCTAGTGCACTGGACCCGAGGATCTCCTATCTCAAAGACACCTTTTGCTTCCCAACTCAAGGAAAACAACATATTTTGGTACACCATATGCTGGAAATGTGACACAGGCTTTTTTGTTAATGCTATAATTGTGGGCAAACTTGGCATTTGCAAGTAATCTTTTACATATACATTATGCATGTGCTCTGCAAATGATTTATTTCTTGATGATATTTACCAAAGACAATGGAGCACCATGAAGATGAACATGCCCCCACAAATTCAACTGTAAATGAAGCACATATTTTGTTTTTTCTTCAAGTGTCAAGACTTCCAAAGCAGGTGGCAGTTCTGAGGGAGATGGTGATGTTCCAGGAGTGATATTGAAGCCACCAACTGTTTCCACAGATATTGCCAAAGCAAAGCAAATGAAAGGCAGTCCCAATCATTTTAACACTTCAGCTGATCACATTTATCCCACTGCCAGTTTCCTGTGCCAGGGTGCCCACAAAAGAACATTTCTCTTTTCTTACGAGTGTAGTTTAACGTACAAGGCCAGCCAGACACAATTAACACCTCTGTCCTTACGGGAAATGTGGTTTCTTATCACTCTCAGCTTCATGCAACTGGCTGGAGCCTATACAGCTCATCACTGCATCCACCTGGGCCAGCCACACAGGAATCTTGTGATAAAATGCCCGCAGCTCAGCTTCATGCATGCCAGAACCTTGCTTCAGCTTTTGCTCCTTGAATAACCAATCTTCCATACTTCTCACCAAGGCTGTCAAAAACCTAGCTGTGCCTGTGGGGGAAGAAAATATGAACCTTTAATTACAATTCTTTCAGCCAATAAAAACAAAGCTAAATTCAAAGAGGAATGCCAAGAGGGATGAACAGCCTATGTGGGAACTGGCTACACTTAGGACTAAGAATGAGCTGTTTAGTAAGCACTGAATTCAAAGCAACCTGAAAGAAAATGGGCTTGATTTGAAGCCCTGACTTTCCTTCTTGTCTTGGCAGATTTGGCTCCCTCGCTGCATAAAGGCTTAATATAAATCTTTTTAAAATGGCTTTGCAGTTACAATCCAATTCTTCAAAGATGCAAGTGATACAGTATGCACAGATGTGCAAAACGCCTGGACAAGGTAGTAAATTAGTTGTTCATTCACTCATCTAGCAGATGCTGATGGATATTCTCTGTTTGTTGAGGAATATGCTTGAGATGTAACAATGCTTGCTCTTGATATCCAATGTTTAAGCTTTCTTTAAATTCTGGTGAGGTCCTGGCCTCCATGACATCTTGTAGCAAAGATGGTGTGTTAAGCACATGGTGGTGATGACCATTTTTTTGATATTTCAGTGATTTTGATGCATGGCTTGATTTCCCCACTGTAAGGCTGTGGGGTAGAACTGGTTAACTTCTCCTCTGGATTGGGAGAAGTGCAATGAAGCACTGTTGGGATGTCCAGACTGGTAAGAAATGGAGGAGGTTATCCTCTGCATGGTGGAGCCTTTTACAGCATATGATGGGAGCTCCACAACCAGGCATTAGTTTTTAATGACCAGGAGGCCAAAGAGAAGCATTAGGAACTATATTGTTTAAGTTTTCCTGCCATGCAATACCAGCTTAAGAGGAAAGAAGAGTTAGGTCTCAGGAGGGCATGGGATGAGGGAGAACAGTCACTTCTGATCACTTACGTGTGGTTTGGCCGTATTAGCCCTTACACAGTATTCTGGATCCTTATTAAATAGCAGCTTGCTTTGGGAAAGCTGTCTGTGTCACTGCATTTATCTTATAAACTTAATCAAGTCCCCAGAAAAAGAGAAGACCTAACTGGAGCTTGATGGAGAGGTCACCCTACTCCCAAGTGCCAATTTCAGAGTCAAAAACATCTTATTCTCACAAAGAAGGTACGCTGTGAAGGCTTTAAGAAGTGATCAAGGAAGACTGAATAAAAGCAAAGACCTTAAGCCAAACCTTATAAATTTCATACAAGTCCTTTCTTATATATCCTGTCTAAAACAATCTCATATCTCATTGTTCTCTCTCCATCTCTAATCCTTGTCATCAAATACCAAAACCTTTGTATTTCTGACACATGCTGCTTTGAGACCAGGTAATCAGATCTTGGAAGATAATAAATACTTCAGGTAACTGAGTGCCATTGCCTTACAGGACAAAATTACCACGTTCTCAGTATTGTCTTGTACCTATTCTTTATAATCTCTTTCATTTCCACTGTTTCTTGCCAAAGATGCAATGTAAAGAGAAGGGTACCTTGTCTTTTCTACTGAAAGGCCATGACATTACAATGTAAAAATGAATCCAAGCCATTCAAAATACACTGCCTTGTATGGATCAAGAGAATACCCTTCCTGTGGTCCAGTTCCCAAAGCCTCTGTTTAAATAAGCTAAAAATCCCTTTTTCTGGACTTTACTGGCTGAAGCAATTTTGGATGAGATATCTGCGCTGTGTTGCCTAGCCCTTTGCTCAGATCATGACTTCATGACTCAGATCAATGCTTCTGACAAACTGCTGTTAACTTTTTGCCATCCTGGTGTCTGGCCAATTATGGCCCCATTCCTCCTTCTTTCTCTCACTTCCTAGTGAGAACCACCGGGAATATTTAATTCCTTTAGCTGTCTCTTAGGATGGACAGACTTATCATTCTACCTCAGCTCCTTTAGTAGGCTGAAATACAACATGCAGCATAAGATAATACAGGGAAAAGCACAGGATAACCCTGAGTGAAAGAATAAGATGACAGTATGAGAAGCAGCTTAGCAAACATGAGTAGCAGTTCCTGACAGAAACATGTTCAGTTTCGTTTTAGTCTGCTAAAAGGAAATAAGATGATTAAAAAAACATCAGAGAGGAAACAATTCTGAAATCAGAAATGAGTCAAGGTCTTGCAGAGGCAAAGGTTGAGAAGGTTAGTTGCAAATTACCCAACAGATGTTTGTTATCTTACACAGGACATGATAACTTTATATCAGCAAAGAAAACATTATTTACATACTTTATTATCAAGATAATTCAATATCTAGATTAAGATAACTTTGTGTTAATGACAAAGTAATACAAAAATTATTACCCGAGACAGCGTTACCTGGTGAATGATCTCCAAAGTGATGTTTTACTTTACATTTTAAACATCCATTCTTTTATTTTACATTTGTTTTCTTTTCCATGCATTATCTACATAATCACAAAGTGCCCACACTCCCTCTGAACATAACACATGACTTCCCCGTGTCATATCTGCATTGCATGTTCTTTGCACTGATCACATTTAAAATTTCAGATATTCTTTTTACATGTGCCTGCAAGTCAAGTTTCTTGGAGTTTATCCCTTGAATGCTCTTGATTCCCAGCACATATCTGGGAGTCAGACTTTAGCTTTGGAAAAAGCCAGTACAGATTATGTCAACTGGTCATCCCCAAGGAAAGACTGAACTGCAAAATTGGTCATTCCTTACCATTATTCCCACTTATCCTTATATTATATTGCCGGCAGAGTTCACACGCCCTTTGTTTTATTTCTTCCAGGGCAGCGTGCTGTGGAGGCAATGCTCCAGCAAAGTCCTGGTGTCGATTCAGCAGTGTTTGTCCCAGCTCCATCCAGTGCTCCTGCAGGCTGGCAGTGCTCCTGAGACTTTCAGTCTTTCTTAGGTGCACCTCCCCTCCATACTGCTCTAGGTCTTCTTTTAGCATCTGAAAGAAAAGTAGCAAGCTCGCTGTGCCCCCAAAAGTTGGACCACCCCTTGGCTGCAACAGGAAGGTGATGGAAATGAGGTAAGAGAAGTGTGAGGAATCCACTAGCATAAAGACACCACAGTGAGTAGATAGCACAATAAGTTGGAAACTTGTTGGTGACAATTCTGAGCACTTCTATGGATTAATATAATTTATCAGTCACCACAGCTGTCGGTCAGACAGTGCTCAAATGCACAACTAAGTTTAGTGCATTGGCTGAACTACGGTATTGGTCCACTGTAACTTCCCATGCGTAGACTCTTAGCTTAAGTTTCAGCATGAAAGATTTGAGCTGACGTGTTTTTGTTCACATTTGTGATGGACATAGTGCTCACTGTGGCTTAGCTAACACGTGCTAATGATATCACTCGATAATACGTCCAACCCCCCAAAATCTTACATTTATCAAGTTCTTGATATCTTGTAAGATTTCATCCAGTAGCTTTTCATTCATCGGAGAGGAGCTAAAGCAGAAGGAAAGAAGGGATAAGACCTGAGAGAAAAAACTCCTTTAGTAGCCAAGGTAAAACCAAGAGTCAAGATATATACTCTATGCATACCGAGTTCGTGATACAAATTGTAACTTGAAGAAGTAAAAAAAAAAAAAAAACACAAACCACAAGGCCTTACTCAGAGATTTTTGTTCTCTCACTCAACATAACACAAACACTGGGTGTCAGTTAGCAAAATATGTTACTTCCAGCAAAGAAAAAAATCAAATTCAAGCACGTATTGAAAATTCAGACATTATTAACTCTATAAATGGAATCTATAAAGCGATGTCTTTTGTTAATGCACAGGCTTTGCATTTCTGCATTTTGTGCTTGCATTTATGCTTTGATTTAACATATCACAATGAACTAACAAAAAGCCTGCAAAATATAAGCACCTTAACATACAAAATTACTTTGGATTTGAAACCTCGTGTCTCTCAGAGTCGCATTTTGTACCTGCACATAAGAGAATTGAATGCTTTATTGAAGCATCAATGCATGTGCATTCAAGTTAAAATGAACCAAACTAAATAGAGGAATTCTGTTACAGCAATGACAGCTGCAAAAAGGACACTCTGGTTCGCAGCAGGAGGGTACAATCCTTGCTCCACTGAATTCAACCACAAACACACAGCATCACTTTGGAGTTACCATTACGGATCTAATTATCAAAATAAATGCATCAAGCAGAAAAGTAGAGCAGTGAGAGTCAGTGCACAGTGACTGAGAGTCAGTGCACACTTTGCGCTGGTCCAGTGAGACCTACTGTCAGAAGGCAAAGGTTGAGGGAGTTGGCTGCTATCCCCGGTCCCTCCAGGCCACTCACAAGTCACTGCTATGGAAGTATTGAAGCCGCTTGAGGCTGCTGCGGACAATTTGCAGTTTTCCCTGGCTGGACTCCTCAGAACGCTCTATTTCTGCTCCAACGCGACCCAGCCTCTCCCTGAACTGCTCGGTCTCTTCCTGCAGATCAGCCAGGTCTCCCGTGTCCTGCAGGCATTGGGCAAGAGGGTGGGAAAAGGGACTGTTGTGATTGCTTTGATCAAAGTTGGAAGAATTCTCCCTTTGCCCTAGCTATTTTGAGATATACACGTATCAGAGATGTAGGAAATGTCTGTAATTCCACAGCACAGCCCTCACAAACCCTTTGACACAGGACTAGGGTGGCTCACCCTCCCCGGGCACACCAGAACTGAGCGCTTGACTCCTGCTGCTTGTATGCTATTGAGACACCATGCAGCCCCATATCTATGAGGTCAAAATTACACTAGCCTGGATCTGTTTTGGTTTTATGGAGAAGGAATGGGGAGAGGGAAGAAAGCCACAAAGAAAAAGGGGAAATGGGAAAAAAGAAAAGTTTGAGATAGAGAAAAGGGGACATGGAGTAAAGAGAAAAGCAGAGGGTGAACTCATTCAAATTTTAATGCTCGTTTGAAACTAGACCAACATTTGAAAGTTCAAATTACAGCCAAAGTACAGAATGCTTTACTGAGAACAGTAGAGCTACATAAACCACACAAGCAAACACTTTGAACAGGTACCCATCACAGGCAGGTCCCTACCTTTGAGGCCAAGAGGACTATGAAATGCTTGAGAACGTTGGTCAGTGTCTTTCCACTAACATGGAGCCTGCGAACCAATGTGAGCTGGTTTCTGTCTACTATCTGAAGCAAAAACATTATTATTTGCACTGTTTTCTTCTGAGAGGAGAGGCATCTGACATTAACATGGGAGCCTTACCATCAATGAAATGGAGCTCAAGTGGTTGAGTCCATTTTCCTTACAAATAAATTTCTGATCTCCCAGACAGCCCCAGAAGTTCTGCTAACAGATTTTAAACTTGAATGGAATAAAGTAGGAGATCACAGAAGAGGGGGATACACAAACAAGGAAGCACAGAATTAACCAAGAATGATATTTTGTGAGGAATCCGGGTACAATATTCTAAATTATGAGGAATAGGAAACTTTTTAGTCAAATCCATCTCTGAATGGAAATACTAATTTCACAGAAGTTCTTCCTGCACAGAACCTGGAGATCCGTACCAAAAATAGTGTGAATTAACTGGTTTCTGTTTAAAAGACACACATACGAAATATAACAGACCTCAGGAAATGAGGTCAGGGCAGGTATGAGGTGTGTTACTACCCAATCGTATTGAATAAAAACGTTCTTTGGGATGAAATCTGCCCTTGAACAAGACTGCTAGCTATGATGGCTTATACCTTGCAATGTATGACCGATCTCCTGCACCTACCTTCAGAGCCAGGTCATATGCAGCTGAGCTCCAAACGTCTCTCTCTTGGGCTAGCAACAGAACTTGCTTTTCCAGCCGTCTTCTCTGTAACTCGTATAACTCCCGATACTCTTCCAAAAGGCTAGAAGAAGAAAAAGACAATGAAATATGTGAATCTGTGTTTCTCATTCATATTTACTGTCTTTCTCCCAATTCCTAAAGCTTTTCTTAGACATTTCCTCTTCCTCCTTCCTCCCTCAAGTCACCTCCCACACAGCCTGTAAATTCACAGGTCCTTTTCCTCGAGCCCCTACAACACCTTTCTGTTGATATTCCCATTGCGACTTGGATTCAGTGTGAATACAAATCTCTAAGTGAATCTGTGTGCCTAAGCACCACAACTCTGATACCAACCACCTAAATCCCCGATTTCTTATGTATCTGAAGATGTCCACAGGCCCTTAGAAGTTCAGAGCTGCAGGCTCTGCTAGACTATGAAGAGCTCACCAGCTGTGAATGTGGGGTAAAGAAAAGGGAATGCCAGCACCTGAGCAACAAATGCAACTTTCATGACTTAAAACTAGAAATGTTTTGAAGACCTTCCTATCTGTTTGAGGGGTTTAGCATTTATAGCAAAATAATGGCATTTGTCATGAACAGCCAAGCTCTCTTCCCCAGAAGGAAATCAGCCCTCACCTCTCCTTCCCAACAACCCCAAGAGAATGAAGCCAGCACACCGCAGAAATCTCCCAACCTCAGCTTTGAAAACAACTTACTTTGCATTCATCTTAGCCTCCCACACAGCTGTAGCTAGCTCCTCTTGAGCTTTTTCTGCCTCTCTGGTCACCTTGCAGTCATGCTCTCGCACTCGTACAGCTCGCTGAAACAGCAGGGAAGAGACTTAATGCAACTTAGCCCAACCCAAAGGTCTCTACTCTGGCAGACACAGGCTGGAAGGCCCCGCACTAACTATCATGCAGGGCTCTCTTCCTCCAACACAATCATCTCACTCTAGGGGTGGAAGGCATCTTGAAGACCACCTCTTCCCACACATGCACGTTGCTCCAACAACCCCTTTCTGCAGCCCCCCACCAATGAACCTCCAGCGTGCTAAGGAAAGGAGGTGGCTTTGACATTATTTGGCACTAAGAGGGTGCAGTGAGAGTGTGAGGAGGAGGCTCAAGTGTGGTCCCTGTACCTCTGCTTCAAATCATAACACTATCTTCCTGCTCCTATGGGAGGAAGATTAGAAAACCAAACAAAATCAATGGACTAAGCCTAGGGCGTAGAGGTAATTTCTTAGGATCAGGCAGGATTCACACCTGGCCAGCTGTCCAACAGATTCTTTAAAATAGAGTAGTTCTTCTGTAATATGTCTGTCGACCAGCCGCTGTGCCATCATTTTTTTGTATAGGGTCTTCATCTGCTCAGGAATCCGCTCCAGGAGACCCACGTACCTCTGTCTGCAGTAAAAAGAGTAAAAAAGGATATTTACCTGAGAGTGCAGATCTCTCTTACCCCATCTCAAGACCCTTTCCTTTCACTGCACAGGAAGCTATCTAGAAGGCAATCCTTTGAGTGTTTGGACTGGGGATTTTAAACACTCTGGAACAATTTAATTGCTACAGGTAGCAGTTATCTGAGCATGGGAACACTGGCTGTGAGGGAAGTACCAGCTATTCTACATGTGAAAACTGCCACTGAATGTCACACCAATAAGGTGCCCACACTGTCAAGTGTGGTGACAGTGCCACCGACTTCAAGCTGCAGGTTACCTAACAGAGGCTCATTAGCCCCGGTTGTTAACTAGGCAGGGAAATCCTATTTCACTCCTGGCATCAGACTCCACGCCAATTACATCACAACGGGCTAGCTTTGCTCAGCAAGGACATTAGGAATGATCTGCAATAGCTAATGCTGCTCCCAAGAGGACACGGCCATAAATCAAGAGGGGGATTAAGGGTTGGCTAATGATGACCTGAGCTTCGAAAGCAGCTGTCCTCTCTCCACACAGTCCACGCTGATCTGCCGAATCAGCTCGTGGAAAACGATGTTGTAGATGTTCTGCTCCGCCTTCATCAGCTCTAGCAAGTTGTGCAGCTGGCAAAACAGGCGAGAAAAATCACAGCCTTGCAGAGCCTGGCCAGCCTACTCCTTTAACAACAGAGGTTAGCACAGATCTCTCATTTCTTCTGAAGGAGGTTTCCCTTTGAGGGCAAAACACTACTAAAGGTATAAAGGAGAAGGGAAAGAGCCATCCTGCACACATTCACACATTCGTTTTCAAACGTGTTATGCACTATCCTGACTACCCTCCCGTCAACAACCATGGTAGCTTCTCCGCTAATTCCAGCTGGAGTTCCTGTTGAGACAATGCTCTACATTTTTCAAAAATGCTTCCCCATCGCTGTGCAAGAATAACAGAAAATAAGGCCAAGCAAGGTATAGATGTTCTTTGACATCTGCTTTTTAGGCGTATGAAGGTTCCCAAAGGCCCATTTTGTAACACAGCAGCCTATCTCCCAGTGAAGAGATGAGACAGCTACTGCCTCCATTCCTCCATAGTAATAATGCCAAATGCATTCCTTTCTAGCATTTTTACCAGAAATGTAACTTACTACACCAGCAAGCTAAACATTTGTTCTTTGTGGCTCAGATGAAGGTGAAGAGAAGCTCAGGAGAGGAAACCCGTGGTTATTACAGGACATACAGACAGCTGGCTTGGGCAGAAACTAGCTGCTGGGACATAGTTTAAGCACAGCAGGAATAAATACTGGGGAAAACAGGATATTATTTTTCTGGGTACGAGAAAGTTATTCAGGCACAAGCGAGTTATCCACCTGTGAAGGTCCTGTTACTCTGATTAGCTTATCTACTCCAGCTTTTTCCAACATGCTGTCCATCACCTCCATCAGCTGGATGACCTCTAACCTCCCAGAAGGTTTCCTGACAGACCAGAGAGAGACACATCATTATTCTGCATAGCATGTTACGATATTTTCCCAGGAAATGGAATTCAAACAGCTAGGTTTTTTTCCCAACAACAACTTCATGCAGCATGGTACTTACATGGATGGGAACAGCCGCAGTTTCTTTTCACGGTCTTCAAGCAGCGTTGTATATTTACTGAAACGAACACAAATGTTAGAACTTGACTACAAAGTAATCCTTCCAGTGCTAGCTACAGGATCCCACTCTCTCCTTCAATCTCTTTGTCCCATGTACAAGCTCATGAAGGTTGGAGAGGCAGAGAATGGTCTACAGGGTTGCTCTTCAGTGGGACCATCCAGAGCCTAATGTGAGAATTGGACCTCCCACAGCTGTTCCTCCAGCTGGAGCTCCTTCTTCTTGCCACTAATGACACAAGTCTTGTAGGAACCTTCTGCCTTTAAGACCTCTCATGGTAGTTGGCTAAGAAGCAACCAATGGGTTTAAAAGTTACTGGTGGGTCCAGAAGAGCACCACATATCCACATCACACCCATCCAGAGACTGATCTCAGGAGACCATCAGAATAAGATGACATTGTTCTGTTACATCATGTTGGCAAAGAAGCTGTGAGGATTTCACTCCTAATCTTAGTATTTTAATCCTTGAACAATGAGAAAATCTCCTTTAAATTTAGCAAGTTGTCTGGAGAGACCAAGGGGAGTCTCAGTAGCATTTTTTGAGCAAGGCTTGGTAAACTCAATTCAAAACTCACAGCCTGAAAAATTAAAAACCAAAAAACCCAAACCAAAAAACCAAAATGCAAACAAACAAACCAACCCCCCCACCCCCACCCCGTGGTCAGATTCAAGATGCTAGCAGGTCTATACAAGCATAAAGCAAGAGTAAGAACTACCCAGAGCCTGCCCAGCTTTGTGGCAGAAAGCAATTCTAAAAGAAAAACAAAGAAACTAATAAAAATTTAAAAAAAAAAAAAAAGCAGCAAAAAGCTTCCAAAAGTTGCCTCAAGGGATCAAACCAGACTTCAGCTTCTACATTCACGTCCAAATACTGAAACGCCCCTGAGAAGCAGTACTCGTGTACAGGACATTCTCTGTTAGCCACCCCAAAGCAGCAGGGACAAAGAAAAGGAGGGTCACCTTGCTCTGCAGGGTTAACCATAGCCTGGACATTAGCACAGGATTTACACAACCTCCCTTTTACACTCTCCCCTTCCCAGTGGGAAAAGGTGTATTTAGGCAGTGTCCTCAGCCTCTGTATTGGGTTTACGTGGCAAGGTTTTGGTAGAGGTGGGGATACAGGTGTGGCTTCTGTGAGAAGCTGCTAGGAGCTTCCCCTATGTCTGATAGAGCCAACGCCAACTGGCTCCAAGATGGACCCGCTGCTCGCCAAGGATGAGCCCATCAGCAACGGTGGTAGCGCCTCTGGGATAACATACTGAGGGGGTGGGGACTAAAACAAAAAACCGGCACAACTGCAGCCGGAGAGAAGAGTGAGAATACGTGACAGGAACAACTCTGCAGACATCACAGTCAGTGAAGAAGGAGAGGGAGGAGGTGCTCCAGGCGCCGGAGCAGAGATTCCCCTGAAGCCCACGGTGAGGCAGGCTGTTCCTGCAGCCCATGGAGGTTAACAGTGGAGCAGATATCCACCTGCAGCCTGTGGAGGACCCCACGCAGGAGCAGGTGGGTGTGCCTGCTGGAGCAGGCTCCTGGCAGGACCTGTGGACCCGTGGAGAGAGGAGCCCATGCTGGTGCAGGTTTGCTGGCAGGACTTGTGACCCCGTGGGGGACCCACACTGGAGCAGTTGGCTCCTGAAGGACTGCACCCCGTGGAAGGGAGCCACGCTGGAGCAGTTCGTGAAGAACTGCAGCCTGTGGGAAAGACCCACGTTGGAGAAGTTCATGGAGGACTGTCTCCTGTGGGAGGGACCCCACACTGGAGCAGGGGAAGAGTGTGAGGAGTCCTCCCCTTGAGGAGGAAGGAGTGGCAAAGACAACGTGTGATGAACTGTCCACAACCCCCATTCCCTGTCCCCTGTGCTGCTCGGAAGGAGGTAGAAAAAGTCGGGAATGAAGTTGAGCCCGGGAAGAAGGAAAGGGTAGGGGGAAGGTGTTTTTAAGATTTGGTTTTATTTCTTATTATCCTACTCTGATTTGATTAGTAATAAATTAAACTGATTTTCCCCAAGTCAAGTTTGTTTTACCCGTGATGATAGTTGCTGAGTGATCTCTCCCTGTCCTTATCTTGACCCACGAGCTTTTCGTTATATTTTCTCTCCCCTGTCTGCTTGAGAAGGGGAGTGATAGAGCAGCTTTGGTGGGCACCTGGCATCCAGCCAGGGTCAACCCACCACAGCCTCTCATCGCTTTATCCCCCTGCTCTGAACAATTGAGAACAAACCCTTGTAAAGCAGAAAGCACTCACTCATCGAAGTACTTCAAGGGCAAAACTCCCCTGTTCTTCACAATGTGAAATTCCTTGGGAACCAGACTATCTGCTAGGGTTGCTCGCTAGGGATGGAAAAGAGAGAGAGCATGAAACATCAGCATAAAAGAGATAAATGCGCTCCTGGTTCCTTCCCAACGAGGACACAGGTTTAGCAGCGGGAGAGAAAAGCTCATGTAGTGGCTTTTCACACTGCTTTTCCCCTTCCATTTCCCACTCCCCCGCATCCAGAGCCCGACAGAAACAATTTACGTCCGAAAGCAGGTTGAAACAACTAACGCTGAACTGTGGCAGGGGAGCTGGGGGGCTGGAGCCGCAAGGAGAGCTGATGGGTTTTAGGATCAGGGTAACATCGGGGGATGTGTATGAGGACCTCCCTTCTCCCAGCTAGTGATACACACAGAAAAACACCTGAACAGCAGCACTCACAGGAGTACGTGGGACTGTACCACAGCTCCCTCTCTGGTCCCAACAACTCTCAGCAAAAGAGCTTCTGCCAGTCATTGCTTTCTTAGCTTCTTGGCCAGTTGCAATGTCACACAGGTAAGAGACATCCCTGAAACGGAGGGGAAGAGCTCGTTCACTGACCCACCCTGCAGACAACCCACTGTTCCCTTACTGCCAGCCTAAGCCACACACAGGTTTGTTCTGCTCAGCCCGAGCCAGGCTTACGGCCAGGACTCCCTCCCCTGGGCCAAAAAAGACCGATGAGGTCACGTTTTTTAGGCAGATTAACCTCATATTGCCTGTCCGTTTTTCATATCTGCTGCCAACGCCCTATCACATACATACCCAACATCCAATAAAGAGCAAAACATTTTTCACTTCCTAGCGCCATTAAAGCGTCGCTTATTTACAAAGAAGCGTAAAGCCGTTCCCTGTTAAGTCCATTAAAGCCAGAAGAGCTTCTTTTCTTAATCGTGGATCACAGAGCATCCCTGCAAGCCTGGCATCCTTTAGAAAGATGGTTCCAAGAATTGCTCATTTAGCAACTCATTTACTTATTATTCCCTTGAATCTCTCCAGCCCGAACTCGGATGGGACAGCTGGTCCATTCATCCAGCCACATTAGGCAGCACAGCCACCTACCATAAGAAAAGACCAAGGGAGGGATCTAGCTCTGTGTTCCCAGCTCTAACATCTTTCCATCACCCTGGGTCCCTTATCCCTTCTTTGCTTACCTTCCAGCGCCCGTCAAACTGACAGGGTGGTCTGTCAGGTGTCTGAACTTGCTCCGACGATTAGGATAATGCCAAAGCCGATCTGGAGTTTGCAGGCAGCCCTGCAGACAGGGCACATGTGGCTGTCACTTCTTAGCGAGAACCATGTCAAGGAGTGGGAGAGGTCAGGGTGGCTGTCTAAACAAGCTCTGTGTCATTATTTCTGTCCTGAGGCTAAAGAAACTGTGGACAAAACAGCCTCGGCAAGGGCTTCATGGCAGCACCAGGGTGCAAGCATGTTTTACGGGGACTGGAAGGCAGAACTTTGGATCTGCATCAAATGGCGCAGTCAGAAAAGTGAAGCAATATAAGATAAATTTATCTTACAAGGTTGGCAAACTTTCCTTTTGCCCAGGGAATGAACACGTGCCCCCAGTGAAGACACAATTCTGGACAGGAAAAGGAACGAGTTGGAAACACACTCACCCTGAAGCCCATTGGGGTTTTGGTGGTTTGCGGGGCCCTTAAATACTCTGGGCTGTAGAGAGAACTGCTGGCACAGGTCAGGCTTCGGAAAACCTCTTCTGGAACAAAACTATGCTCCAGGGAGGAAGAAACAGGCCTGATGTGGTCAAGCATCCTTGAGGTACCCCTCAGCTTGGGGATCTCTGGAAAATAGTGTCAGAACCATTTCAGCAGCATTTATTCTGCCGGTGAAAGAGAAAGCAAAACTGATGATAAAATACAGGGCTGAGAAGAACAAGACTTACCCCAAAACAGGATCAACTCTATCTAATTCCTTACCCCAAAGCAGGATCAACTACCTAGAACACAGGCAGCTAATCCCATTTTTAGCAGGTGTTAGACCTTCAGTGAAGCCTAGAACCACAGTTACCTTCTAAGGATGAGAGATAAAGCACTGGTCACACGATTGCGCCAAGCTATCAGGTACGCAAATGCCAAGGGATGCTGTAAACAACTAAAATCTGCATGTTTCTGTAAAGCCATTTCCCTTCTTGTGGATTGCTAGCATTTGGCTTTCTACAAAGGTATGAACACCCTAAAATACCAGCAATTGCCCAAATAAATGTAAAACTTAATGCAGAGAAGCATCCCACTGTCAAAGGGAAGCTGGAAGGACAGAGAGTCAGATGTACAACCCCTGCAGCCTCCAGCCCAGCCCTACCTGACCGGTCCTCGCAGACCGAACCTGCCTGCGAGGCACCACTTGGTTTCCTTCCATCGGCTGTTGGTCCAGGAACTGGCACTCCAGTTGTGGGCATGGTGAGTGTTTATTTTATTTTAATGCTTAGCCAAGGAAATTTGCAGTAACAAGTGATCTAGAAACAGAATTAAACCCACATTTGTACTTCACAGGTTTAACAGGTTTTTTTTGTTGTTATTTATTGTGGAAAAAAAACCCAACCCTGTTAGGAGGAAGTCCCTGACGCTTTGCTACACCCTCCATAGGGGTCCTCGTTTTTCCATCTACAAACTGCTCTAAGAACAACTGCTTCTTTTATACATTTAACAGGGCAAAGAATTTAATTCTATTTTAACTTCTCCAATTATTAATCTTACCACTTTTTCTTCTTAGCAATATCTTACTAATGAAAAAAAATTTCCTTATTTCCATTAGTTTCATAATCTCCACAAATTCTCTTCTGAAGCCTTTTCCCCCCACTAGCCTTGCCAATATGTATTGTTTTTTATAAATGCTCTTGGTATTAAAACTTTTTGACCTCCTTATCAGCTGTATCCTCGTGTACTGTGGTTTCCAATTAGGTTAACTACGTTTCTTTGCCTTCAGATACATGTGTGTGGGTATAATCTAGGAGTAATCTTGTCAGGTAGTTTCTTGTCTTGCTGCATAAATGGTTTCTTGGAAAGAAAATACAAAAAAACTGCTAAAAACTTCTGACAGAAGGAAACTTCCCCCCCCCCCTCTTTAACACCTGTTTGGCAGTACACAATAATTCCACCAGAAAGGATGGGAATATGACAGACACTGTTCTGTAGCAGCTACAGTTTAAGGACACAGACTAGACTTGACTTTAGAGCATGTGGTACACAGCTGGAAAATACCACATGAAGTTCTTGGCACACAAACCCTTTTCAGGCCCCAAATAAAGGCAGAAATCACCAACATGATATACATTTGGCAGCTGCTCCGATTTAATATGCATTAAATTGGGAGAGGTTATGAAACTCTGGTCCATTCCAAGAGCTATCAACTCCTTCCCTGTGCTCCTCTCCAGCACTTCCAAGGACGTCCTTTCCTCCAGCAGGGATGCTATGGCCGATACACAGCTTATAAAGCCCCAGCGATCCTTCTCAGCTGGTATTTAGCTCTGACATTTCCTGTTGCTTTTTAGGACCTGAAGAAGGGCTTGCATAACAGTTTCTTCCTACCCACCCAGCCAAGGAGATCTCCTTCCAGCGATCCTCCTGGGTACCTCCAGGCTCGGGTCTGCCACAGCACAGCTGTCTCCACTCCTCTCCCCAGGGCTGCGGGCATGGGCCACCTCAGGCTACCCCAGGCCCGCTGGCTTGCAGCCTCCAGACCCCCAAGGTAGGCCAGCTCCCCTCTCCCTGAGGGCCCCCCATACCTGCCAAGCCTTACCTGCTGGGCAGCTCCCCCCAGCTCCATCACCACGGAAACACAGGGCTCTCCCCATGTTCTAGAAGATGTCTGCCCTCCCTCCCTCCCCAGCCCCACAATGCTCTGACCCACATCATCTCCCCAGAGCAGCCACCTTCCCAGGAGTGCAGCCACACACATCTCACCCTGCTCCCACACCCCCCACACCTCCCCCAACCAGGAGCCTCAGGGAAGAAAGAAACAGGCCAAGGTGATTTTTTTTTCCTCCCCTAATAGCAAAATATATTTCAACTGCTGTAATACAGTAGATTATAAACAGCTCTTCTGTGCGACAGAACACAGTACAGGTTGCATACATGGAACCGCTGGTGCCAGGGCCTGGGCACACAGCAGTGTGCGGCAGCTGCTGGGCCGTCCTCCGCTTGTGTGCCTCTCCCCTGCCAACGCAGGTGAAGGGGCAGCAATGGCTTCTTGTCCCCGGCTGCAAGCACAGGGAGAAGAGACGAGGCTGAACTCAGCTGGCTCAGAGGTACCGCAGGGAGCCGGTTCATAACCCTGATGCCACAGAGCGTGTGGGCTTGCTCACAGCTCACGCTGGACCACCGTCCTTCCAGCCCATCTACATTCAGAAGGTGGGAGCTCAAACAGTTCAGTTTTCCTTTAGCGGGTAGACTGATTCACATCAACCATGCCGTTTCATTTAAAAAAAAAAAAAATATATCAGGATTTCCCCCACCACCACCACAGCACGTAGCACATGCCTTACTCAGACGGCTGTCACGGGATAGCAGTTAGCAGCTCAGATGCTGGAGTCCCTCACCTCTGAAGGCTGGAAGCTAAATACCCCAACAGAAAGGACATTCTAGGCATGAAGACTCTGCACAGGCTCAGTCTTCCTGAGAACAAACTGTTATCTGCATGAAACCTGGGACACATTTCACCATATTAATACTGATTTTTGTGATGTTATTGAGCAAGGAGCTGCCGCTGTACTGGCTGCCACTCAAAAGCTGGAGGCTTCCCACCTCAAAACTGAGGTAGTTACCATGGAAGCAAGCTGCACAACCCTTGTGTTGGAAAGAACCACAGAAAACAGTATATACTATTATTAAGAACTTGTAAAGAGCAGGTTGTGAACCTTAGCACCCTCATTATTGAGCAGAGCACAACACTGCTAGCTCTGGCACTCACAGCCTAAGAAAACTCAAAAAACATGGTATAATCAACTCTAATTAAACAAGCTGTGTGCAAAAGACTTAGTATTTCCCCTCCAGTACTCTTCAGAAAAGTGATAAGCCCACATTCAAAAGCAATTTAAAAAAAAGCAATGAAATTGAAAGCAAACCCAATTGTTAATGCCCTGACAAGGGTACAAACCTCAACCTGTCAAAAACTAAGACTAGTTCCAACAGCTGAGCATCCCTTTCTCATTGCCTTTTGCTTGCCAGATGCTCAAGCCCTCAGGCTTCAAACACTGAGGACACTGACACAGGAAATGCTGGTAATCTTTATTAGGAATATCACAGTGCCAGCAGCGAGGGAAACGCCAAAACTTGGCACAAAGTGCCATGATTTGATCTCCTTTTGAGAACACTGAGAGAAGTAGCAAGACCTGACACAGGTGTCAAGACACCAAATCAAGTCCCTAATCCATCAGACCCTATTTGAGTGCAGTTACATCTGTACAGAAGTGTTTTGAGCACCACAACTAAACAGTACTGGACTGAATTTCACCCTATACTAAGGAGGTGACAAAGCTGTTTGGCCAAAGGGTAGGGTTTGTTGTTTGGTTTTTTTCAAAAAGTTGCTCCAGCACTTCTGTCCCTTCCTCCCACAAAAGGTATGGTGAAAGATTTAGGATTAATCCTAAAGTGAATGAGGATAAAGTAATCCATTTCATTCTCAGGATTTTCTATGCTAATACTGCCAAGTTTGAGTATATACATGAACCCCTTCCTCTGAAATTAACCCAACTGTTTCAATGAACAAGTTCTAGTAGGAGATATTGTCAGAGGAGAGCCACATACACAAACACTGTATTTGGCAAATTTGACCTGACACAGTGTCCTTTCTGAAGAGTGGAATTCCTTCTTACATAAAACTGAAAACCTGGAAGAGTTTAAGTACCCCCTAGCTTTCATGAAATTACTTTTGACTCAGATTAGTAAAAATAGAAGCCCAAAAGATAGTTTTAAGTGGATTGGGAGACAAGTCCATCAACAGCCCCAATACTGCTGGTATCAAATACCTAGGCTGTAGGTCAGTAAGGAAAAGCTGTTACCAAGAAGTGCCAATGAGGAACATTTGAGTAATTCAGAAATCCCTGTGACCAAAGTTAAGGTACCTCCATCAGGTTGCCCTCCCTCTCCAACGACGGGAGCTGCAGTTCCAGTAAAACCGGAGATACACATACCCAGATGTAAGTTCCCTTTTGTGCTTAGTACCTGATGGAACAAGGAAACCGAAGGGACTCTGCCTAACTAATAGATATTGAAACACCAAATTCACATAACGCTTCTCCCTTTAGCAGTGTGTATGGGAGGATGTCCTACCTCTTCAGAAAGAAGAGGGCAATACCTAGAAAACCAATCTTTACCTGAAGTCCCCACTGACATCAGAGCAGACATAGGCAGATGAAAAAGCAGCTCTGACTCCAGCTACTGTGTCAACCCTCATTTCCCACCAACAGTGTTAGAAGCTACTACAATACACGTTGGCAAGAGGCACCAAGACGTGCTGGCATATTGAACTGGACATCACCATTTCAGATGAGAATGCACCATGTACCTGTTCAAGTCGATGGCATTTTCTTACAGTTGGGTCATAGTATTTCAAATATTTCGCACTAAAGAAAGCCTTAACAAATTGTATACCTTAAAGCACCTGCCAAATTAAAGCAAAAGCTCCTTTACAAGTTAATTGTGTTAAAAGAATTGATTATCTGGAGTAAGAGAAAGGAAGAGCTATAAGAAATAAACTATTCCTGAAGTCACAAGGGCCTTCAGAGAACAAAAATGCTGTAAGTCAGTTGGGAACTTAATGAATACAGAGAAAACAAATTTTCAGTGTAAAAAGTCATATAAAGACTGCACACACCATGCCCTGTTTCTGAACCGGATTCTCCAATGCAGCCACAAGTATACTGACAATCTGCTCTCCCTCTGTCCATTTTAAAATACCAGGCAGTCAACATACATAGAATGCAGTTCAAAGCCATCCAGGAATACTTTGGCTATTTTCAGAGCAAGGAGGCAAATATCCTGTTGCTCTGCCACTTGTCCATGTCATAGCAGCAGACAGGATCACAAAGAATAGAAGCTTTGTAGACATCCCATTATCAAAAGGGAGAAAAAAATTGCAAAGGGATGGCTAAGGAAGATGGACGGATGCCAACAATGAGCTACTAGCAAATCTGACCAGACTATCTCTTGTCCAGAAGAGCAGCAACTTGGGGGGACCCCGGATGAGTAGGATTCCAGTAGACTCCACCTTCAGCTCAACGTTTTGCTGGCATGGAAATGGCTCAAAGTAGGACAGCACGTAGTAGATGCTGCCTATGAAACCTGTGGCAATCCAGGTCAACTGTTTTGCCTCAGTAATGTTTAAAAAAATTACAGTTTCTCCCCAATAATTAGGAGGCACAACTTCCCTTAGAAAAAGTCTGTAGTGAGTTAGGTCATTGGTCCAAATACTTGGGAGGACAACTCTGATCTTCTGTGATGACACAGCCAGAGCACACACTTTTTACATCTTCATATGACACGACCATGAACGTGGTTTTAAGTAGTCCAGCAACGTGGGCTGCAAAACATGGAGAGGCAGCAAGTTAGTAACAGGCCAACAGCACCAGCTGTGGTGTGGTCTGCTGAAGTCTAGCTTCCCTAACAGGAAAGATCAAACCACATTTTCACATCCTGCAACCCTATTCTTATCCTCACTAAACAGTGTGGGGAAGCGTAGCTACAGTCTCAAGCAGCTGTTTGCCTGCCATCTGCCTTAACCCAAGTTCTGACACGAGCTAAATGCTGTGTCTAGAGCATATTGTATCAACAAGCCAGTCATTTACAATGGTAAACTCTTAATTGAGGAGAATCAAACTTAAAATAGTTTGCCTGAAGATTAAAGCTTTGATTGCCTTTGATTAAAGCTGAAATCAACTAGCACAGCAAGAAGTTTTGTGTAGAACAGCATCTGATACCAAGAAAATTAGTTATAAGTCAGAGAAAGTAACACCAACAAAACCCTAAACTGACCATTTATAGGCAACCAATTCTCACTGCCACCCACTCTAACCTGGGAGATGCACAATAGGCTCAGTTTTTGTGGGCCTCCTAGAAGAGCCTCTCCTGACCTCATTGGCCAAGTGCTGCAGTTCTATTCACACAGCCTGAATGACCTAGCATACTCTCAAGTAGTGGCTTATGTCCTCAGAGATGTGGGAAAAACACCCTCAGTTTCAAGTAGTGAAATACCATCAGCATAGAGAGAGCACTAATGAAAGCACTTTTATTAGAAAAAGCTTTTCTAGATTATCTACAGTTTCTAGACTAAATAACCCCAAATGAACAGCACATTGCCAGAAAGGCTCATGCCATTTAACATCTGCCCTGTCCCCACAGCAAGAAGGGGCCACTCGCATGGTCAGTTATCCCACAGGAAAGGTCAGGCACTCACATTTTCCATAGGGCAGTACTGGCGGGCATACCACTCCTGGCTATAGAGGCAAATGATGACACCTTGGCCCAGGAAGAGGGATGTCCACATGATCACGTTCCAGATGGGCCCTTTCCGACGGTCATTAAGGGTGAAGTTGAAGACCACTGGAAAGAGGTGAAATGAGAAGCATCATTCAGAAACAAACTCGGGATTAAAGAATCAAAGACCAACTGATTTCACTGGATCTTTCCCTCCCTTCACTTAATCTCTGGAGCAACAAGCCTGCTCCATGAGGTCAGCATAGTGCAAGAAAATATAATTATGCCTGGCAGTAGAGCAAATACTATGAGTTGATTCCCACATTTACTTGCAATAGGTTTGCCAACAAGCTGGCCCAGCTGTATGCCTCTGGGGATCAATATTGTTTGTGCTAACACTGGTGACCAAGACGTAGTGGCAGAGGTGGCCTAGAGTTTATTAGAGCCCTCTAACTCATTTCAACTCAAAACCCAAAATGAAATGCAGGAACTCGAACTTCTAAATGGCATCCCTTCCTCACTGCAGTAGCAAAGTAATACTTGTCTTACACTATGACTTTAAAGAGAAAGACTTCCAAACTGCTGACATACAGCAATTCAACTAAGGCTTGGCAAAGAGGAAGCAGTGCTATTAAAATATGTACAGTGTCACATGATCAGCACTATATCACATATAGCTCTCTTCTCCATCAATACCTTGCTCATCTACGTCCCAAGCTTGCAAACCCAGTATGCGTGTGTGCGCATCTATATCTATTTATAGATATATTTACTGAGCTACTTAGCTGCAAAAATCCATTCAAAGTTTGGACCCACAGTTGCAACTCTTGGACAAGAAACGTTTCTGTGTGTTAGTCCCTAAAGAATAACTGGCATCATTATCAGAAGGGCAAAGCATGCTTGTTAAAAAAAAAAGCCACAAAATCCACAACCCACTCACACACTCTCTTCCTGGGAACTTACCTCCAAAGCACGTAAACAGGCAAAAGAGAACTGGATAGAAGTAGCCAAAGCAGATGCTCAGAACGTATTCGTGCACAGCCGCTGATACTGTGAAGACAGATAGCATAGCTGCTGCTTTGAATTTCTTACCAAAAAACTGGAAGAGAGAAGAATACCAAGTATTATAAGCTATTCTGCTGTGGGTTTAGTTTGGTTGTTTCAACACTGGTGGGTTTTGGGGTTTGTGGTGGTTTTTTGGGGGGTTTGTTTGGTTTTGGGGTTTTTTTGTTTGGTTGTTTTTTTTAACCTGAGCTAAGAAGGGCCTCCACCCGCCAAGAGGCATACATTAAATGCTAAGTGCTTTACAGAGTACCTTGCATTTTAGGTGTTTTTCTTCAGGCATATTTCTGGTCTCCTCCGTAAGTACTCAGGTTGAGCCCACTCATGAAATAGCTACCATAGCTCATCAAAACAGTGCAACATGAGTTCAGACTGTTGAGTCGATCCTTACACTCTTATGTCTCAGACCCACATTTTGCACACATTAAGGACTTGGAAATGAGCAACGGAACTCTAAAAAGCACAGTGGCTACCCACAACAGCTGAGGCAAGACATTTTTGTGCTTCTCAATGGACAGTGATGCTGCATCTTGACAAATGTACTGCCTTGCTCTGTGGTTAAATGTTTAATTAACAAATACATCAGCTTGTCACTCACCCAAAGGAAGTCCCTGTAGGCATAGTAATAGAGCCAGTCATGTACTACCACATTCCAGGTTCGGTAGTAGTTTGCATAGGAAGTGGAGTTCCACCAGTCCTGAAAGTCCAGTTGAAAGAATATAAATCTAATTAAGCATAAAACATTCTACAGGTCTGTTAGATATCAAGGTGAAAAATATCAATCAGAATAATATCAAGCTAATATAACAAGTTGCACTGTGAAATAATACATTCCATTGCACTTTCAACATTCTACTCTGTATATCAAAGCTTGGTTTTATCCCAAACTGCAGTGGTTGAGATGATAAAAGAATAAAAAGGGTGATAACAGAGCTATTGGGTAAGCCTAGTGGCTGGTTCTGTTTGTGCACAGGTTATATTACCTTAAAAACAATTCAGACTGCCAAGTNATGTTTACAGGCCAAATCACCTCAGCCCTTCCCTGGCTCATGAACCCATGTTCTGGAAGTTGAGGTCAAAATACAGGCCACTGCTTTAAATACTCTGACTGCTGTAAGCCAGGTGTGTGCTTTGTCACCCTCTTCTACCAAAGAGCAAGCAGCCAAAGGCCTTTTCACACTTTGTCTTTTGTTTGTTGTGGTTTTGT
>VYZW01058464.1:7858-48281 GCA_013401315.1 Balaeniceps rex | reverse complement strand
TCCCAGCCAAAACCAGCACAAGTATCATGAAAAAAAAAAGCTTGTAATAATGAGATCTGCCAAGCCAAGGGATAGAATCGCAAGAGAAGGGGTAGGAAACACATTTCTGAGACACAGACATTCTGTTTGATAGCTGCTCTGCACAGAGAAAGCTAGAGGGATGCTGAGTTGGTCTTTTCCACGTATAGCTATGATTTTCTAGCAGCCGGTGCTAGAAAAAAAAGAAACTTGTGTTTTCCTGAGGGTAAAACAATATACTATTTCAAATTCCCTTTCTGTTGGCAACATTAATGACTCCCAGTGAATGGGGGGGGCCATGTTCGCCACTCCTGCTAGTGCCCCTTCCTCAGACAACCCTTCCTATGCTTGGCACCTCTTTTTGGTACTTATTGCTCCCTTGTCAATGATAAACTTACATCCATCACTGCTGCTGTAGGTTATGGCATCAGGTTGGACTCCCAAACCCGTGGAGGCAGGACTGGCTACAAGCAAAAATTTAAATTAGTTGAGAATTCCCTCCTCATTTGGAAATAACTCAGGGAAAACATAAACCTTGTCATATCTGAAGGACGGCTTAATACTACACTCCTAAATGGGACATGACTTGAGTCTTAATCCTGCTGAGCAAAACTTGACTAGTTCGTATTAATAGTTTATTATTATCTCTGATGGTTTCCCCCACTCCAAATCCTTTGTGCATCATTTACATGGGATTTTTAAATGGCAAAGCAAAATCCATTTGGAGAGACTTTTTCCCATTTTAATAACATTTTCACACACATCAGCTAAGTCAGTCACTGTGCAAGCTCAGCCTCCCTTTTCTGCAGTGATCAAAATTAAATGCCAGCTGATCTCCAGGGAGGCTACAGACTGAGCCAAGCACAGCAAGCTCCTGTGCTAGATACTGATGCTCTCAGTGAATCCCATCACTACTTATTCATGCGTTTAGCAGTAATTCAACACCACGTTTTCACACAAATCACAGGATCCCAGCCCAGCAACTTTTGCTGAGGGAGTTTCTGTATACCCTGAGACTGGTCTTCAAGCCGCCTCACTCCAGCCTCTCCATTTCTCCGTGCCAAGTTAGACCCTGTCTCCACACTGGTTCGGGTGAAGAAGTGGCCCTGATGTTAACACAGGAGCTTACAGCTAAAGATGGGAGCTCTTTCAGGAACCTAGGAAGCAGATGCCAAATTCAGGCTTTGCTGTTGTGTGGACATACTCAATTAGAAAGCTTCTGTTTTTCAAGAGGGAGCAGAATATAGCTCCCTTGGTTTCTCCTTCCCACAGAACAGGTCTCTGGCTGTCTCTGCTGTGAGGAGCTGAAAGGAGAACTAGTAAAACCAGCGTGCAACCTCCCTAATAGTCATGGCCAGCACTGCCTGGGGTAACCACAGCTGGCCAGGCTTCATCCAAAAAAAGCACTAGGAACTGTTAGCACCAGCCATGTCTTTTTACAGGTAAGATCCTTCTTCCTAAATGCTGTGATCACATAGATCACGCTCATTTTCCTACGAATAATAACCCACAACACCAAACAATTCAAGAACCAGTGCCTTCGAGACCTCTAGATTTGGACTGGCAGACGTCCTTCTGAGGGCACCAGAGGGACATACTCACTTGCAGAAGTAGGAAATACACTCATTTCAGGGGTTCTTCCACAACTACTACCTGCTCTCATTTCCCAGGAATATCTCTCTTCTTAATAACCTGAGCCCCAGCCCCTACACGGCTATAACAAAGAGCACTCGCTTTGAAAGTAATCCTTAAGGGAGGGCACACCGCTGTCAGCACTACCATTGCCAGAACATTTTGCAGGACTATAAACCATTTGGAAAAAAATCCCGCAAATGTGCAGGACCACTGTATAATAAAAAACATTTCATTTCGTTTGAGGTCTGAAATGGATCAGATGTAGCAGGTGTTTTAATTGTGAGTGCATACAGAATCCCTTGCCATCCATTCTGTGCTGCGGTTATAGGTGATCATAGAACACCCAAAAATTATTGAGGGTACAAACCGGCGATGTTATAATTCCTATACGGGCTCAGATTTTGAAAAATTAAATTTCATTTGCAGGTTGCAAGTGAACAAGGCCATGGGAATATATACCTAGTAGCTTTCTAAATTTATGCCAGTTTTGTAGGGTGAGACTGTGCTCAGTCTCACTGATCCTGTTTTCAGACAAGAGGCAGAAGAACCAAGGAAATGTGCTATCGTGTTTTAGCATTGGCTAGTAACATTCTGTGATTGGGACTATTGTAGCATCTGAACTAGTCTTGCTTTGCACCTTGCACAGGCATTCATGCCTGAACAAAGAACATACAAAATACTACTCTCTGGATTTGGCAGCATGTTATAAGCGTTTGGCACAAGCATACATTGCAGTGTAAAGTGCAAGGCAACAAAGAATCCAATCCCATTCACTTCACAAAGAAAAGAGGAAAAAACTCAAGAGTATTTTGCACTTACCTAATGACAAAATTTGCCAGGTCTGAAGAGTCCTTTTTTTAATGTTCCTATCAGCCTTGCTTTTAAAACAGGAAGAATGGTAGCTGAGGGCAACTAATAGCTTACAGGGTCAATCTCAGCATTAGGATTTGAATGAAGAGATGAAAGAGGTCTAAAGGGAATGAAATCCCCGGACACAGAACTATGATCCTTTTGGGAATCTTTCCCATGGGGCCACTTAGCAACAGGCCACCATCCAAGCACAACACCCCTCAGAGCAGAAGAAAAACTTTCTTCTTTGTATTTTGCCCTCTCTGTTGAAAATACTGTTTTCAGCTTATTCCCTGGGGAGTCAGTGCCTCATCAGGAAGAAATAAAGCTGGCCAGTCTGAGAGTGATTGTGTCTCATGCTCTGCAAAGGCACACATTTCTCTTATCCACAGGAAGAAAATTGCCTCATTTTATATTCAGAATCAAATGTGCTGAAATTATAAGCAGTGGAATAATTACGTTCAACATGACACACTAGATCTGACCTTAATAAGACAGCCTGGTGGCCTTAACTGTTATGGGACCGGCTCCTTCCATTTGTAGGCCTGGGGATCATTTCCACATTCTTCCTCCAGTAAAAATAAGTTATGTCTTCTTGCATCATGTCCATGTGCTCTGTGTGACCCTGGGAGCTAAAGCAATAACTCATTCAGTTCCGCTGCATCCGAGTGCTTACTTGGCCAGTGCCTCTAACACAGAAACAAAGAAAGTAAACATTTACTTAGAGAGAGGAATAGACACAGCCATGGAGTTATTTTTAACCTTTAATTGTTTGATATTGAATTTTAGCAATTCTAGAAGAAACTGTGGCTCCTCTGACACAATGAATTTGCCCTAAGTGTTGATGGCTCCAATGCAGCAAGGGCATACCTCTTTGACAAAGGTGTTTGGTATCCAAATCTGTCACACACCAAAATCTGCCAGCTTCTTCACTTCTGACCTCCAGGCCACATTGGCATTCCAGTGCCACTCCCAAACATCTCTGCCAGAGCTGCTCAGTCATGACCTACACCCCCTGCTATTATAGCACCGAGCACCCCATGCAATGTTGACAACACATTTTTCTGGTGGGATAAATATAACACAAAACCATCACACAAGTTGGAATCATTCGCCTTTGCTCTGAAACCTCTCTGCACTTCGAGGACAGAAAGCTGCAGGACAGGAGGGAGGGGGAGGAACAGATCTGTCCAGGACATATCCTTGGGAGTCTGCAGATGTGGTTTTTAATCCCTCTTTTCCTTGGGGATCAGTTAATCAAAAGCACGTAAGAGATGAAAATCAACATCCCACCTTTATGCTGAGTAACGGCAGCAGCTGGAGAGAAATGTGCGGATATAACTGAGATCTAACAACTATGTGCAAGTTCTACTCTCCAGAGAGGTGCAAACATGAAAGCTTGGTTAAGAGTTTGCCCCTCCTCCCCTGGCAGAGGAAGTATTAAGGTTTCTATAACTAAATATCAAAAAACAGGCTATTACAGTGCTTTCTTCCGGAACTTATACAACCATTACTTATTACCAGTTCAGCTTTCTGTATAATCTCGGATTTCTTCAAACCAAAGGCATGAGACACACCTTAGACTCCCTGCATTGCTATTCCTTAGGTGTAAAAGAGGCACTCTAGCATTTCCTTCACAGGGATGCTGGAAGGATAACACTGCAAATGCTTGGAAGGTGTTCAGAGGCTGCGGGTGTAGATGTCGCACACTATGAGGACATGCAAAAAGAACTGACTTGTGTCTTTATCGAGAAATTGCATGTGTAGGGGTTAGACCAGGAGACTCAGAGAAAGGATATCTGTGTTATTTGCCCAAGTCTGTCCTTGGTCTTCCAGGTGATGATAGAAAAAGCACTTTTCTTCTCAGTACATCCATTTCCCCAGCCATAGTATGGGAACAGTACTACTAACCTTACAACTCAGGAGATCAGGAAAGCTGAATTCACTCATGTGCAGAATGCTTCATGATTTGCATCACAGATCGTGGATGAGAATTAACAGTGTCATTGTCCTGGTGCAACCCCAATGCAGCTGATTCTGAGCCTCTCATATTCCAGTGCTAAAGCAAGGAAAGCAAAAGTCATTCCTGCTTTAACCAGCCTTGAGCAAACCCTGCCTGCGCTTTCTGGTACGCACCTTGGAAAACGATGACATGGCATGTTGTAGCCCATGCGTCAAGGACAACCGCACAACATGCCTCTGCAACAGTGACAAGCCATAGCACCCCTTGCATGAAGCTCCATCTCTGTTCAATGAGCTTTGCAAAACAAACCATAAGCAAAAACAAAGCCTGCAAGAAAACCCAAAAACCCCGCTGTACCTTTGTCCTCCAGAGCTTCCCTGGCTCACCTGGGAGAAGTCCCTTAGTGCCTATGATTTGCCCTGGAGAGCCTGGCAGGACAGCAGACACCTCATGGCAGCTTGTCACTCAGCGTTGCAGGTCAGGGACTCGTGTTCCCTCCCCTGTAGAAAGCCTCTGGCAGGAATTTTCCAAGCTTCAGTGTATCCTTTGTCTCTGAGGAAGATCCATAATCTGAAGTGGGAGAGGGTCTCCTACACGGCAGGAATTGGTCAGTGCCCTGCTGCTTCCCAGTGACAAGGGTTTTGCTCCTTGTCTTATTTTGCATGGCCTCAGCGTTTACGTTCTGTAGCCTTCTATACACCCTGCTCTTTGCAGTGCCACCATGGAAATGTCTGTATAAATGTGAATTTCAATAGCCATTATACTCCCAGCAGCAGCAATCCGCGTTCAGTAGCTCAGAGCCTGTTAATCTGTAGTAGTCATAAGGCTACTTATCTCCTGCTCTTTTCAAATACCTTGGCGGTGGATACAAAAGGGAAATGGCAGGAGCTATTCTTCTCTGGAGTCTGAGATTTTTTTTTCTTTTTCTTTCTTTTTTTTTCTTTCATGCTGTACTGTTGCTACATTACCAAATGTCACATTCAAAATGGATGGCGAAGTTTGCAAGAGAGATAAGAGATGACAATCTCCCAAGTTTCTGCTAGTGTAAGACTCTTGGCCCAGGAAAGCAGCTAGTTGCAGGGTGACATTGTAAGGGCCTGGAGTGCTTAGCTGTCTGTTAGCTAATTAAAGCACCGTGATCTGAAAGGTTTGAAAGATTTAGTTCAGATCTTCCTTGGGGTCATTTTTAGCTCTACTACCTATTTTCTGATGAATCCTCAGCTCCAGCCTACAGGTGGTGAGCTACAAAAGGATGTTTGGAGAGGGGTGCTTGCATGCCATAGACATAGACGTTGTTAAAAGACAGAGAGAGATGTGGCTCCAGAAAGACTTCTAGTGAGGATAACGAGAGCTAAAAATGTGCAAAGGAAATAAATTATGAAAGAAAATTATCATCTGGATTGGATTTGGGCTGCTGCCTCTAGGGCTGTTATGGTGAAAAATTTGGGATGCTGATTCACTTAACCTCTACCACTGCTGACATCCAAAGTTGAAGCCATTTCAGCAGCCAAAATCTGGACAAGAGCTCTCCCTGAGAGCCAGCCTTCATCCTCTTTTATCTCCACAGGTGGAGTGCTGCTGAGCAGTAGAGCACATTGCCCAGCCCTAGGAGATCTCACCGTGTGGCCAAGTGTGACTAAAACAAGGCCACAAAAAGGGCATTAAGGCACAAGCTCCATGATTAACCAGCTAGGTAAGTTGGACACACTGTGTCTAATGAGGGACTGAAGAAAATTCTCTGCTGTGGGATGAAGTGTCCCACATGAGAGCAGAGGTCTGCCAGATGCTAGCTAGGGAAATCCAGCTGTGGGGCCAGGTTTACAAAAACAAAGGGAGGTGCTGGACTTACACGTCCAAGCACTCCTGAGCAGAGCTGGGTCCTGCAAATGGAGAACGATTGTGCCAGCTAAGGCAGGACACAGACTATTGCAGATGTGAGGGAATGAAGAAGATGCTGAAGGTGCTTAGCAAAGAACCCCAAAAAATGGGGGTGATCTGGTTCTTGTGAGGAGATGGTAGTAATACAACTTTATTTTCTACACATAGCAATTAAGATACTTAACAATTCTCTCAGTTCAATTTTAATAATTTGGTAAGCAAGATACCCTCAGTTAAGACACAAAAGGCCAAGAATGAAATCTTCATATTTATTGTCCATCACCCAGTCTTTGCTCTGCTTTCCTGGCTTATTTATCACAAGGTGATGGTGAAAACAGCTGGGTCACTGACCGGTGGAAAAAGGTTCAGGAGCATGTGCCAAGAACACCAGTACAAACAGGGCCGTTTGCAGCTTTCTGCTTGGAGCTGCAGGAATATTTCGGTACTGGCAGATCACCTTCAAACTTTTTCTGCTCCTCCACCTTAGAAATAAACCCTTAGGTCTTCCTCCACCCACATGTTTTTTCTAAATGTCATGAGGGTAAATGGATATCCCATCACCACCAGCTAAGGAGATCAACCACCCGCACAGATGGGACTGGAAATCTCCTGGATCTAGAGGCTTGGAAGAGCTGATTTACTGAGGCCGAGGAAAAGAAGGGGCCAAGGACAGTCAGTTTATAGTGCAACAGCAGGCAGCCTTTCTACACTGCCTGACTCGAACAAGGCATTGCTCAAATCCTCCTGTTTTCTCTTGCTCTCACACCTTTACACATCCCTGAAAAACTTCCTCCTCCTGGAACTTTCAGTCTTAGAAATAAATCCTAGATTAGCAAAATGGGAAGCTTTTCAAATGCTGATTGCTGGAGGTTGGGGAGGTGAACCAGGCAAGGCATAAGTGTTCTGTTCTTACATTGATACTGAAGCATCCACCACCGCCACTCTCAGACAGACTGCTGGGCTGAACGGGCTTTTGATCCAATGCATTGTGGCTGTTTCCTCAGTTCCTCTTTATAGAAGTGGTCAAAGAGTAAATTTATGTTTTAAGGAGTAATAGCTTGACATTTCATTCAAATTTGCCTTGCAAAGGCAGCTAATGATGAATTTATCTTTTAAGCAGGTGAACAAGCTTGTAAGCCTCTCCTAATTAGAGGAAGCTCAAGGCACATTGTTGCTTCCAACTAATCCCATCTGCAAATCTAAACAAAAACTCTGCCTTTCATAAGCAGGGGTCCATATAGACCAATATATTCACAGAGCTTCACTGACCTTTATTTTGTTAAAATCATCCTTCACTGCTGCCACTTCTGCAACTCTACCAATGGCAGCAACAGTGGCAGGGCCAGGACAGACAGAGCAGCAGTGCTGCCTCTGTCACGTTATCACATCATTTGGGCCCTCACAAATCAATTTTAGGTGATATTGCAGTGTAAATGTCAGCAGCCAGGGCTGTACTGTTGGGAAACAGTCATGGTCTCTGCTCAGTCAGGCTGGCATTTTACACTAGAAATAAGGAACAAGGGGATAGCACAGGATTTTCTCCTTTCCTGCTGCCCAGGGTCCAAGAAAATTCAGTAAAGGACAATGCTGGGCTCCTTGGAAGGTACCTTTAATTCCTATTGAATTTCTGCAGGCACAGCTATATATAACAATAATCAAGACAAGACAAAATAAAAGCAAAGAGCAAGGCCTAGCAACCTAAGATAAACCGTGCTCCTTTTGCTATTGATCACCTCGACTCCGTGCTTTCGTTCCTAGTCAAATCTGATCAACACATTGGAGAGAGAAACAACTCAAGGATTTCTGAGAAAATAGGCCAAATGTTGTATACCTGGAAAAAAAAAAATCTATCTGAAAAGCCATGGGCCAGGAGCAAAGGAATGAAGTTGAATCAAAATCTGGATTTCTTCCCCCCACTTACCTCTCTTCCACTCCCCCACCGAGCTAACAAGCTTCTACCATCATCTGCTTGTGGAAAGGCAAAGGTTTCAGGCACCCTCCTTTTGCTGTGCCAGCATCACTGTAATTACATGAGCAACCACCAGTGTAGTAAAGGAGTCTTGTATTTTCTTCAGCAAGTCTGCCTGTTTGTCCAGCCTGGAAGGAACGTACCTGTGGTGTCTTTCCTTGTGCATCCACATGCACGGCCCACTGCGACTTGGCTCTTACTTGCTTTTCCTGCCTCCTGGGATAGATATTCAGGAGGAATAAAGTAAACGAGAGAGTGCCCAAGGTGCCTCAAAACACAATTTGGTTTGCCTTCTGAATTATTGCCGCCAGAAGCTAATGAGCATTTCTCCCCAGACTTTCTCTCACAGGGACAGAAAACTCACTTGGTTTAACAAGATTTTCCACATGCCTGTTGTTGTGGGTACAGGCTATGCAAGGCAGAAATGAGAAATATTTTCTGGTTTTGAGGCAGCCGCACAAAAGCAAGAGAAGCTTTTATAGCAATCAGGAGATGCAATGAATGAGCTCAGATTTGCATTCAAACTTAACCTCAGATCCTCAAAGGCAGAGAAATTAGAGGTGATCGTTTCAGCATGTTTCCTTGACATCTGCTGGAGGTTCAAGTGCATGAATACAATTTTGTGGTGTATGTTTGGGTGTTCATGTACCTGATGATTATTTATGTGAACTCCGGCACATGTGTTCATATATATATTCAGGGCTTGCTCCAATGCATTTGGCTATACCAGTAAACCTATTTTCCAGTGTTTACCTAAGCAAAGCAATAATCCAGTTGTACTTACAGCACTTTGCAGCCAGGACACTTGGGGCACTGCAGAACAACAATAGAAGCATTTCAGAACACAATACAAACACGGTATTAAAATCATCTTATAATTCAAACAAAACATGCTGAGCTCCTGAGAGGCAGAGCAATGGAGATGTCAGAAAGGAATAAATATGTGGTTACAATGGTTTTGTTTCAGAGCACACTGTGACAAAACTGTGGTTTAGATGGATTTAGCAGGGAAGCGGCGGTGGGGTGAGTTCCTAGCGCTGGAGCCCTCTCTGACAAAGACTCATTCTAAAAGCAGAGCTGTGTCTGGCGCTGACACACAGTCAAATTAAGCTTGAAGGAAGCAAGTCCCCAGACTTGCAATACCCCAGTATTGCAAGGATCGGCACCGTTAAGGGCTTTCAATCAGCGGTATCAGCGTGTGACAGTCGCTCTGCCCCAGAGGAGGCAGCCATCGTGCTGAACGCAGGGCATGTGAAATTTAGTTGGTGCTGCTTTCACCTGCTAGTGGGGATTGAGGGAGTGACCTGGTCACCAATATGGGAGCCATGTGAAGGGACAGGGAATGACACTTGTGACCCCAAAGGTGAGTGTTGCTCCACCAAACAGCAAAACCCGTGCTTTGTACCTGTGGCCCATCCCAGGTACAAAATAGACACCCCCCCACCCTCCTCTTTTATTACATTTGGCCCTTACCGTCCCACAGATTTACCCAGAGAAAGACAGGTCAGCCCACTGGGAACACCCCAGCAAATGCTGTTGGAGCTGTTGTTATTCCTCCCGTGCAGTATCTCTGAGAACAGCACAGAGATATAAAGCCGGCCGCAGCCTCGCAGACAAGAGCCTCATGATTTGTTGAGAGCCTTCTCCAAGGCTAGCGCTACGTAAAGGGAGCTGCATCTGGCGATAAGCGTCTAGCTCCAAGGCTACCGAAAGCTAAATAAACTGATGTTTATTTGTTGCGCGGCAAGCAGAGCTCTAAGCTGGATGCTGCCCAGTGCCCTCCCCAAGTAAATCGGCGAGTTCCTGCTCAGATGCCAAATGCTAGAGCTGCCTTTGAGTGCCTGACGTTGATTTCAATGGGGTGCAATTGCTGGAGCTTGGTTCTTACTGAACAAAATGAAAGACCTTAAGCAAAGTCATGCCTGGTGGAGCCGAGTTTGGTGTAGCAAGAGGAAGGCTGAACACTGCCCTCTGCCTTTTCAGCTCTATGCAATAGGCATTTTTCACTCCCAGACTCCTGTAGTATTCCAGGAAAAATGCCAGAAAGCTCTCAAGAAGGAGTTGGGGGTCAGGGCTGAGCCCTGCTGGTGGTGTGCACAGTGAACTCGAAATACTGATGAGAGGGAAGAGTACTGGGGGGGGAAAGAGCGGAAACCAGGAAAGCACCAGCACTGCAATGGGACAGAGTCATTCAGTATCGGCTTGCTCGGGGAGGTACCAGGAAGGCTGTCCTGCAGGAGTCCCAGTGCCATCTCAGGAAAAGACCCCACAGCAACCCATCTGGCTGTCTTGACAACTGTGTGTCGGAGTCCCGCAGTGTGTGAGACCTGATGTAGCATAAAAATAAACCCAATACTTCAATATAATCCCACTGACATAAACACAATCACAAATTTCACATGCTAATTCAATCATGAATGTGACATCCATATTTTCCCTCTAATTTAAAGAACATCAGATGATCTTGGTCCAAACTTTAATTTAATATAACCAGGTAGGGAAAGAGCCTTCGGTGTATAAACAAAATTACTTGTTTACTTTATTGGAATAGCATAGAATACAAATTAGTTACCAATATTTGTACAGTGCTTAGACAATGACTGAGTGCCTGGGCTCTTGGAGCATCCTCTCAAGAAAAGGAGACAAAAGACAATGTTCTACCATCTTTGTGTTCCCTCCAGCAGCTGTCCCTGTGGGATGAGCAGGAAGCGTGTCTGGCTGGCAGGGGTTGTACCAGAATTTCTTCTCTTCCACAACCACCCTACCCCCAAATGTCTAATTGTTACATGAAAGTGCAGGGTGCTGTGTATCTCAGGTACAGTGCTCCGAATCGGTACTCCCAATGAAGTCATTGGTGGCTGAGAGGATGCGAACCCAAGGTAGCATTGAGTCAGGGACCAGAAAAGCTTAAAACGTATAGTACCGGAGTCATTACTGATCTTCTCCAGTCTGTGCTTTAGCTGGAAAAATTCCTGTGGTAATAAAACCAGCATCCCTGCAAGACTCAGGCAGAGCCTGAGACTCCAAGCTGACCCACTCTAGTCTCAATTTATTAGGCAGGACCATGCAAGAACAGCTACAGCAGCTCTGTCATTTCAAGGTTAAATGTTTGAAATGATCTAATATATCAAAGAAGGTGAAACATCGGGATATATTGGGCCAATTGGTGTAACTAACTCCCAAAGGAGGACTGAATTCCACCTGTCCAGAATCCTTTAAGTGCTGCCTTTCTCTCCAAAGACCTCCCATTTTGCTGCCTCATGCATTATTAGTGACATTAGACCTACATCTATGGCCTCTCTCCCTGTCACAGTCCCTACACTTCACACACTGACATTGTCCTTTCCTCCTAGCTTTCATAAGGAATGACATTTTTTCCATCACCCTATGAGCAAGAAGTAAAGAAGCAGCGAAGCAGCAAGCTATTCCAGGATAAAAACGCACAGATCCACCTAGTTAGTGATCTGAGAGTTTAGCAGGCAGGTGATGTCTCCTGTAGGTTTCTTCTTCTGATAGAAGGAAAAAGGATACACGGAGGACAGAGTCTCTCAGTCCAGGGCACCCGGTGAGAAAGTGACTGAGAGTGTTCAGAAACTTTCATTTTTTAGGGCACACTTATACTTTTGGGTATTTAAATTAAACAACCTCCTGGGGCTTTCTTGCTCATTTTGAGAAACTCCTTTCTTATGTGAAACACCTCCCTTTGCGCATTTGGGCATGAGGAAGTGTAGAAAATTTTCAGCCTGGGAGAGAAGCCTGGAAAGGCCGGCTATTCTAGGAAGAGGGCTGAAGATGCTGAAAGAGACCACTTATGTCTCACCGTGGACACTTCTGCCTTGCTATTCATTTATTCGCCTTTTCCCCCCTCATTTTTCCTGAAAAGAACTTAAGGATAATAATCAGCAGTAACACAAATAGCAAAAAATGACAGATACCTAGAAACTAATAAAGGAGATGCTCTTCTGGGACTGGTCTGGAGTCTGTAACAGTGTTGGAAGTCACTGCAGAACCTGACTGCCACATTGCAGTGGCAATCTCTCTGTGTCAGGTTCTCGCTTTATTTTTCCTTGGTGTCAGCACTATACCTATACAGTAGTGTTATATGTGCAGGAACAAACAAAGCATTTAGGGCTGCCCAATTTTCTGAGGTTGTAGTTCAGTTTTGACTCAGTCTTTCCTCAAGCTCCTTCTGGAGAAAGAGCTGAATCATGATTAAATAAGGAGCATGTAAATTGGAAATGGATAAACAGAGTATGAAATGTTTCTCCTGGAATTTTGTTAATTCTTCAGCCATTACCCTCCATTTATGTACAAAGAGGTGAAAGGATGGGTACAAATATGTTCCAGGCTAGACAAGGTAAAGTTGATGGAGACTACAAATGCCAGAGCAAATGAGATTCCTGAAGGCTCGGAAAGAAACTCGCTGACATATCCACTCAATAGTCATTGAAATGAGCTCAGGGAATTTTGCTCAATTAAAGCCTGGCTGCGGGGGAAAGCAGATCCAAGCTGAACTCAGAAGAAGTGGTTTTCTGGGCCCGTGAGATCTAGGTCAAAAGAGACATAATTGGCCAAGGGATGCAGTATATTATAATGACATCTTCCAGAATCAGTGGTTTGGAGCACTCTGGCTTAATGATGCTCATCTCTCATAGTTACACCAGTGATGCAGTGTTAACACCTCTATAGCTAGCTTAGTAGCATAGCTGTACCTATAAATGAAGACTCCCACAAACAAAGGGGACTTTTGACCCTAGTAGTCAGTGAAAAACAATTAGGACAGATTCTGGTCCTAGTGGCAGTAAGTCTGGAATAAATCCACTGAATTTGTTGAAACTTCAGTAGATTTACAGTAGCATAGACTGTTTTCACATATTCAGTCGTGGTACTGCAGACTTACATTGATATAATCATATATCTTGTGTCCATTTCATTTGGAGAGAGGAAACTACAGACAACTAGAGTCAGCGTTACTCATCATCTCCCCAGACTCCCCGTAAAAGCTCCAGAACAGGCATGGCTTTACCAGTGAAGGTTAAGCAAACCTGCACTGTCATTCTAAACAATGCCTCACCGCACGGTACTGACCCATATTGATGCAGTCAATTACAATAACATCTTACATTTCTGTGGTACCATTCACCCCAAAGGAGCCAGCAAGGGATCCAGTTTAGAGGTTTCAGTGGAACGCTTTGACTATCCTTTCCTGCATGGGACCTTATTAATTAAAGACATTTTCAAAATCAGTGCTTGCAGCCTTGTTCTGCTTTCCACTGCTGCGGAGCCCTTTCCCGGAGCCTAAGACAGCTCAGTCTGAAGCTCTGGAAAACAACGTCACCCACTGACCACCCAGCAAACGCCTCCAACTGAAGCTGTGGATGAATGTGAAAAGCTGTCAGAGAAGGGCCACGCTTTGCTGGTGAAAATCAGACAAATCTCACTGCTTGCGCTATACTGTGAGGCATAAGGTGGGTCGTCAATCTCAAAACAATGGATAAATGGCCTGACCTATCGAATGTGAAATTGGAAGAAGCATAATTAGAGACCCAGAGAGAATCTAGGTCAGATGGAGGCCAGACAAAACCTGTGCATTTTCATCATGGTGCCTTCTCAGATAATGTTGTGAATATCTAACATGGAGGGGAAAATCTTCCATGTAGGATCTGACTCTCCTCTGCCTCCACTTTTGGTAATAGCTCTCATGGCAATGAAGGCAGAATATCATTTAAATGAATTTGATAACTAACTCTGGAAATAAGGGAATTAGAGCCATTAGTAAGTCTTTTCACCTCAGAACCTAGACAAACAGGATCAAATTGCTATCTGGTGTAATCTAATTGAATTCCATGGATTTACAACCACAGACAAATTTTAGCCAATAAAGAGAAGAATATAAATGTTTTATTCTGACATTTGTGACATCATAAAGTTAATATAGCTGTGCAATGAAGGGAAGATTTTCTGAGCACATTTGTCTAATTTAAGTCTCATTTATAACAGAAAGTAATTAAATACATTCCATGAAATTGGAGAAAGCAGAAGAGAATGCTGAAAAATGTCACTTCATTTGTGGGGCAGAGATGTACTTTGTTGTTTCCTGCTGTTTATCTTTTGCTCTGCAAGCAGGAGTTCCCACTTATGTTCAGCTATCAGCTGCCAACCTAGAGCCCACTGGAAGATGCATGTCTTTTCCAGAAGGGTCTTAATAAACACCACCAGTGGAGAGACATTTCACATTTGGCAGTTCATCTGTCAGAGCAGGAGATAACTTCAAATTATTTCCATGACCATTCTGAAAGTATTTGTGGAAGGAGGCTAACACCAAGAAGATAATACTTAGGGAAGACACAAGTTAGGGAGGACTCACTGGCTTCATTAGGGAAGAGCACAGTTCACTGAGCTCAGGGGTGACACTCGTCTTACCGTTGATTTGCTACCCCAAGTTCATCAGGCCAGTTGAAGAAAATGGAAATAACAGCACTTCCTTGCAATGATCAGCACAGTGCTACTAATGGCATCCCATGGCTCTGGGGTGCCACTGCCAAACCTCTCTTAACCGTGTTGTGGAGGGCAGAGCATCTGCAGGGGGAGATAGGACCCAGACAAGTGCTTGCATCACTCAGAGAAGTTAAGAGGGCATCCCTCAGCCTCCATAAGATCCTGCCTCTGTAGCAGTGTCAGACCCTGACAGTCTTCTTCTGTTTCTCTAAGAAGCTCTGGAAGTTGCTGAAGATGCTCCAGCTTCAGAATAAGGCCATGTGGCACACATGAACCAAGCATGGAAGTGTGGTAGCACTCACCCAAGTGCTGCCCGTGCCCCTTTGGACTGTGCTCCCACTGCATCGTTTATCTGGCAATGTTCCTCTCTCCCCATTTTCCCATCTCTCCATTGCCTTCCTCCGCTTCTTGGATAAGGGACAATGGGATGATAGTGAATTGGGAAAACAGGATGCCTGACTCACAAGCAGGCAGCAGAAGCTGAGGTAAGTATGGGTGTCTTCCAGTCCCTTCCCAGTGGAGAGGCAAAGGAACAAGGAAAGGCGTGCATACACAGAGTCTCCGGAAAGGTGTGTGTGTAAGGCGTGTGTCTAAGGAAAGGCGTGACTGAGAGGCTCTTTCTCCTGAAGCCATCTGGCAGAAGCTCCTGGCAGCTTTCCCTGCGGCATAGCACCCCTTCAGCAGCTTTCCCTGCAGTGTGGCTCTGCAACCTGCTCTGGGTCAGGCACGGTGGCAAGGCAGCTGCCTTCACTTGGGATCGTGTACTGCAGCCCAAGGCAGCTGCTCTGAATTTTGGTTCTGGTGCTGGGGAGTAGAGACGAGCGCAGGGAGAGGAGCAGAGCACTGGCCCAGCTTGGGCCCTCTCCTGGAGTGGGTTTATTCCCTGCATGTGTTCCTTGCATTTGGGTTTGTTTGCACATGGAGCCCAGCAGTCCTGAGCGGAGCGTCAGTGTATCTAACACTTTTGCCCTGGTGGTAGCTAAATTGAATAAGTGGGTCCTCTCTGGCAAGAGTTTGCCTTTATTTATGAAGGACCTGGTGTTGAGAATGGGAGAAAGGAGTCCGCTTTGATGCCCTGCAACCACATAGTTTTGTTGTGGGAAGTAGGGTTGCTGGGATTTTTTTTTTCACACCTTATTCTTTGCTCACAACCCTTGCCAGTGCAACTGCTCCAAGCACACCATGTCCACTCATCCAGCTTTCTCCTCAGTGCCCCCGCAGCACTGCAAGGCTGTAGCAGTTCTTGCGAAATAGGAGCTCTGTAATTCTGGATACGCATCCCAGAGGGTTTATTCCTTATCTGTGCCCATGTGAAAGTTCACCTCTCCTAGCTACTACCAGCTGGCAACTACCTGGTTATGGGCTGCTGCTGGTGCTGCTGTCAGGGAAGCTATGGCAATGGTGCTGACAGTCCAGGGCAGGCAGCTGGGTGATGCACAGGTTTCTGACAGATTTGCACAGTTAAGCTTTCTGATTGCAGCTGGCGATTCATCCCTTACCCTCACACACACACACACATGCACATGCACACACACAGAGCAGCAGTTCACCCAGAAAAGAAATTAAGGGCCTGGTTCATCTCTGGCGAAGGTCTGCCCATATTTATATGGTGTGACCAGCAGGGATCTAGGATGCCAGCACCTATAAAAAGCTAGGCCTATTTCACCTAATGAGAAATGTCGCTCTTCTCGCTCCAACAGCACTTTGACAGCAATGGTGTTGTGACTTTTTTCTGTTCTAAGAAAACAATCTGCCCATCAGCTCCCCAGCTCATGAAACTTTTTCCTCGGCATTTCTATAAGACTGTCTCCATTCTACCAAAAATTAATGTGGAATGCATATGAAATATATATTTGGAAGGCTGATGAAGGTATGACAAAGCTGGAGGCTACTGAGCAATATCTGCTCCTGTGAAATGTGAACCTACTGTATTTTTTGCCCCATAGCTAAACCTAGCCCTGAGCCTCACTGACTGGTAGAAAGGTGAAGTACAGGGTCTTTGAACAGGTTAAGGTCATCAAACTGCAACAAATCATGGTCAAAGGTGAGGGTGGTTTTGTATTCCTTCTTTAAAGCTAGGTGCTAACCATGCTGAAATGCAACATTATTATGGAGCCTGGCAAGATTTCAGTGATTTTATTGAAAGGGCATTTTGTTATGTTTATTAGATTTGTCAAAAAGGCGTTTTATGATGTTTATGAGATAGCATATAAATTTATGAAACTTTAACATTTTTGTCAAAAATAGCCTTTACTGAAAATCAAATAATGCAAGCAGTAAAACCTCCCATCAGACAAATCCAGGCAAAATTTTCCATCAAGCAAGGCACAGACTCATCCACAGAACAATCTGTGAAATACTGTCAATGAAACCTACGCCGTAAAGCAGTGGAATAGCTGCTGGGTGCACGCAGTAATGGTGCAATGCTCCCAGGTGGGTATAGATGTGGCAGTTCTGTCTGATGTCCTTGCCTGACTACAAGTGTGGGAGTTGCAGGGCATCTGCTGGTTTTGTTGCCCTGGCTTTTGCCGTAGGAAGGAAAGAGCTTCTGGCTTGTGTTTTGGCAAGCGTACCATGGTCTATAATAAGCACTTGTCCCTCTGGGCTCCAGAGCACGACTGGCTGGGGTTGACATACTGCCCAGGAACGAGCCACAGCTCTCTGCTTCTGTCCCCACTCCAGAAGCCCCTTCTGCAGGTCTTTGTTGTTGTTGCTTTTCATTTTCTGCTGTTCATTTCTCTCCCCCCACCCCATTTCAAGTAAAAAACTGCCTTATATTTCTGCTCAGAGAGCTCCCTTCTGCTCCTCATTTTTTTCCTTTGTTCATACTCCGCGATGCCATCACGACAATGTGGAACCCTTGATCTCTTCCCTTTTCTTTCTTACTTAGGAGGTTAGTCTGGCACTCTGCAATTGATACTCTCCCCCTTCTTGGAGACTATGATGTGACAGCAAGACAGGCTGAGGAACTGATTAAGTCATTACTGTGTCAGCTGGGATCCCTGTAGCAGGCATGACAACATTTCCAAAATGATGATTTTGGAATGCCATCCCCAAGTCTCTTCCCCAGGCAGGGGAAGGCTTAGCGACAATAAAATGCCTCCCACGCTGCTTCCCCTTTGCAAAGGAGCCCTAAAAAGTGGGAAAGGTGGCAGGGATGAAAGGCGTTGGGAGGTTAGGCAGGACAAATCCATGGAGTAAAGAGCTGGAAGAAGAGTAGGGTGAGGGAGGGAATGCAGTCAGCCCTGCCTGCGTGTTGAGGCAGGCTGTCCTTGTGCTGGAGGAGTTCACCCTGGCATGAATAAGGCCCTGAAGGGCAGAGAAAGGAGCTATTTGAAAAGCAGAGGACAGACAAGGGAGATGTGGTCACTTCGTGTGGCAGAACAGTCCTCTCACAGGTGTAGCACCACTTCACCAACAACCTTCCTGGACCTGCTTTGTATTGCACTCTTGGTGAGAAGCTGCAGCACTGCCTTTGCTTGCTGTTCTCCCTTATTTCACTAGGGGACACATTCAAAGCACAATGCCAAGCAGGGTCCTGCGATAACCTTACTAGACCTAAGCTCTGATGGTGCCAAGGGATATTTAATCTCCTTCCATTTCCACCCATTTTGTTTTGGGAAATGTACCTCATAAAATACCATGGGAGCTGAAAGCTGATAGTGTCCATCAAATAGCAAAGTGCCTCGTTTATTGTCCAAACTCTCCCTAGCTGAAGTATCAGTAGACTTGGATGCCTCGCTCAAGTATTTGTCTATCTGAAAGTGCTGCACTGTCATTAGTTTGCTTGGGGTGGAGGCGTGTACTGCAGTGATTGGCCTGGGTAGTATGAAAATGCAAAAGGCTGGGAGAATGGGGATGGTGAGTAAGTGATGGTGTGCGATTACTATGCAAATTTAAGGGGAATAATCACCACCAAACAAAGCTTCCCTGGTATGGATGCTGCTTTCAGCAAACACAGCATCAAAATGGGAGTTGCAAGCCAAACAGATCAGAGAAACTTCCTAACTTTGTCGGCCTAAAATAACACCAACTGCAGGGCTTGCAGAACACATTTGTGTGCCTTCCCTCACTCGTCTCTCCATAACCCCAAGCTACAACTTAACATAAAGACTGCTACCACCATCTTGAAAACCCTCTTACTGGAGTGGTACAGCAAGTTTATGCTGTGTTTAGGGGAGCATCTTTGTCTGGGTCTGCCCTGGCTTTTTGCACAGGGAAAAGATCCTGGATTTAAAGGAATTTTCCATCCTCATAGCCCTGGTTAAGTTAGGACAAGACTCCTCTTTGCCACCAGCACAGGCCACAGCTTGCACAGCACCTTATGCACCAAATCTCAGACCCAAAGCCTTGGAGAAGAAATAGGTACGTGGAACATCGCCAGAGACCTTGTTTACAGCCTTGGGTTTTTTCCCCCTCGTTTTTGCCAGAGTTTCATTCCTTCATTGTTGCAATGAGCTATATTCTAAGTAGATTCTTCTCCACTCACTCATTTTAGTATATACTCCTATATCTCCAGGTCACTCCAGGCAAGTCTGAACAGCCTGCTTTCCCCGGGCATGTGATGACCTATGACTTCTGGATGACCCCTCATGTATGCTGGGCAAGGAGGTTGCAAGGTATCACATAGTATATGAGATTTTGAGAGTATATATTCACAGGCTACTTTGGGGTACACGCACCATTACCTGAATCCCATTAGCTTGACCCTTGATCCAGTGAGAGCCTACAGGTAAGCAGATGAATCAACCCTGGCATGAAGCAGTATCATATGGGACATCAGCAAGAGGCCAGGCAGAAAAGTTCAAAGTATAGATGTGTCCACAGAAAACTTAATATACTGTAGCTCATCCAAAGATTTTCGCATAAGCCATTTTTTAAATGAATCCAGTCTATGAAAAGTGAACATTGGCTTGCTGTAGTTCACTGTGTGAATTCAAAGTGTTTCAGGTTTGTAAGAAGAGGGTAGTACAAAAGCACAAATGGAATAAGCCGGCCATTAGGTAGCGATTGTCATGTGGCTGCAAATAACTGAGGAAAGCATGTGAGCAGTACATACGAGAGCGCCACAAAAGAAAGGAGGATCAGAAGGAATGTTAGAGCTTCTTCCTCTTAAGAATTTATTTAATCTACTGACCTCTTGTTTGTTGAATTCAAAATGAAAGATTACTGAAAGGCCTCCACGGTTCTTGGATGTTATATTGAGGACACCTTAACTCAGCACTTTGGGCTCATACCCTTTGGACTGAATGTGGTCTTGGCATAATCCCAGCACCTTCCACCAAGATGAACCCCATTACCACCGTGCTGATTTTGCCCTCTCTTGTTGAGGCCACATAACTGCGCCCAGCAGTTATAGAAGAAATGTACGAAATAGAAATGAAATAGAAATAAAGGTATGACTAAGCTTCATTAATTTTACTCCAGTCTGAATTAACTTGGAAAGCTTTCTAGGCAAGGTTTTGAACTGTCGGAATATTAAGCCGCCGATATTTTAAATCTATCAACACTGACCCTGATTTAATATTTTCCCTATCACTTCAAACACCAGGATTCACAGTCGATCTGACAGGACTTTCAGAGGTGGCTGTCCAAGCACTTTGAGGTCACAAAGGTCTTGGAAAAGAGATGTCCTTAATATCTGAACATTGTTAACAGTTCAGAAGAGTTCCTTGTCCGCTGGCAACCTCACTTTGCCTGTGGTAACCTGATATCGATTACCTCACCAAAGAGAATTTGCTCCAAACATAGAGGTGGCTATTGCCATAACTGGTGAAGACCTGAGATCCACCAACGTTTGGAGCATTGCTTCCTGTGGGAACAACTCTACTGCACTGTGCTTTAGGGCCTTTAGAAACAAATCCACAGGGATAGAGAAAAACAAAGGCTCTGAGGGGGTCGATCAGCCCTCCCCGGTGCTGCTCGCATGCCTTGTGATGGGACGGGAGTGAGTGTGTGTTGGCTCAGTCCCATTTTCCCCTTCCTTCCCCCTGTGCTGCCCCAGATACTTTTGCATGTTTTCCCTGAGTCTGTGAAATCCTTTGCCTGTATACCATGAAGCCCTCAATGCTCCTGTAAAATATGCAGAACGAGTGAGTGAGAGACTGGATGGGCTCCTAACTACTCCATGGGCCGGCAGCTCGAAACAGAGCAGCTTGTAGCTGAACAGATGGCAGTGTTCAAAATACCTGGGCTCCCCGGAGCCGGGGGCTTGAGTCCCAGCAGGGCCAATTCAGCTAGCTATTCCCAGTTGCTTAACGGCAGTCCACATATCTTCCTGTCTCTAACGCTCTAGATGACACCTTCACATGCTGAGGCTGTGCCTGGTTAGTATGCCTGCAATACGTTTCGTAGCGCTCTTGGTGAAAGCTGGGTTTTCCCTGGTGGTTTTGGGTAATGTTTGCACCAGGAATGATCCAAATATCTAACTGGCAGGAATCCTAGACCTTCTGGGGAGTAAATTGCCTAGGGAGGTATTCAACAGATAAGATATTCTGCCATGTATATATCAATATTTACAATTTCTAGGACCAAATCTGAAATCTCTTACTGAATAATTGGAAGAACTCACACATATTTTGACAGTGCTAAGTAAGCACTTTGGGCCTCGACTCTAATTTATAATGTGCTTTGGGATTAAAGGTGTCCTATAAATGTAAGATTATTATTAATAACAATACCATTGCAAGTCCCAAAACAGTGAGCTAGGAACAGATACAGGGTATTCTGCCTGTTTGTTAAACCAAACATAACCACTACAGGAGACCGAGTTGTTCCTGCCTTTTATTAGAATGAAGCAGAGAAGCAATATGAACAAATATGATTAAAAAGACCCTCTGGATTAAATGTACCCCTGATTGCTCTTGCAAGCCAGATATAAAATTTTGTGCTGTTTTCTAGAGGTTGATTTTTACTCTACAGTCTTCATCTGATTTTACAGTCAGCATTACTTCAAGCTTATTACATTTGTAACAGGATACAAATACAGCACCATTCATTTAATTTTATTTACATTTCAGAGTTATTCAGCTGGAACAAATTGAACACAATTTGATTGAAACTGTCCTGCAGGACTGACTTGAAGCACATTCAATGAGAGTGCTTTATAAATAATGGCAGCATTTAGTACACAAAAGACACCCTCTTGGACTAGAGGATTTGCAGGAGTCATTAGCAGATGGGGGAAAAGCAACATTGCCAAAACTAGAGCTAAGCTGAACACTTTTCTCTGGAGCCCACTTTTCACTGCATGCATCTTCAGAAGAGACCTCTGCTGCAGAGCATGATGACCTTCCACGTACAGCTCTGTCTGTGACCTACAGAAAGCAGCGGCTCAGGTAAACTGTTCAAGTGAACCTTGATAGAAGAGGAATGAGGACTATCAGCGTTTGTTTTGCAGTGGCCCTTAGAAATCCTAGTCAATGACAGAGCAGCTGTTGTAAAGACACGTTGCAAGAACCAAAAGACCATCCCTACCTTCCAGATGTGAGTATGAAAAAGACAGTGGATCTCTCTGGGCAGACAGGGCAGTAGGTAGGAAGAATGGACTCCTGTTTGTCAGTATGATGGGGAGCGGCCAAACCACAGTCAAGCTCTTCATAGGCAGCATAGTGAAGGAGGGCTTTCAACAGAGATTTGGAAAGTTAATGAGGGTCTTTCACTGCTCTTTACCCAGACTCCTCCCAATAACAGCAAGGAAAAAAGCACAGAAGTATTTCTATAAAAATGTTAACAAGTGAGAAATAGAGACTGACAGAATGATGAGAAGGGAAACGACACTGTCATAGCAAAGGAGAGCTCTTTGGCAGGGTGGGAAGGGCCTTGACAGGAAAGATAAATAGCTTGTGTTTGATGGGGTAAAGAAGAGGAATGTAGTAGAGAGGAGCAAAGAATGTGTAAAATCCTCAAGCTGATGGATTAGGAGGATGATCTTTACAGCAGTATTTTGCAGGGATGTGCACAGACTGAAACTACACTTGGCAAGACCAGAGAGAAGGGTGTTTCAGTAATCAAAATGCAAGACAATTGAATTTTAGCCAGGTTAGATAAGGCCATCTGATGCTTTTAAATGGGAAGGCTAGGCTACTACCAGCATCTTTCCTATCTTGCCTGGAAGCGAAAGGAAGAGTTTTGAAGCACTTTTTCCTTCTGATTATGATTGTTTCATTTTTACCTGAACGTGTTTCGTTCCAGCTTCTGACAGCCTGCAGCATCCATGAGACAATCTCATTCACATGTGTGGGAGAAGGACACGCTCTCAAAAGCTGTAGGTTGTGGGGTCTTTGGTGTCCTGCCACCTCTCTAAGTGATCTCCTGCAAGCCCTGCAGGAGAGTTTGAAGGTGTCACGGTTAGGACAGATAAGTGAGATTTGTTAGTACCTATTTGGTGGTGCCTAATAGGTGGGCACTCCAGGTCAACCCCCTTACAGAGCTAGCAGAAGAAAAAAGGGATTCTGTTTCAGACTGCTGGGATTTGTGTGATCTGTCACAGTGAGACGTCTGATTATGAAGAAACGGAATTGCCGTGCCGTACCAAACAAATGGACCATATAGTTTAATAATCCCGCTGTGATAGTGCCTGGTGAAACGCTTCAGATTAAGTACAGGGAAGCTAGCAGAAGACAAGTAGGGAATGACATGCCAACAGGGGAAGTTTCTTTTTAATTCTTATCAGTTAGCAACTAGCCTAGGCCCTGAAGCAAGAGGGTTTATATCCTTTCATAACAAAAGAAAATATGTATTCTATTTAATGAGAGCATCCCCAATTACCTTATCCATATAAATGTCTAATCCTGTTTTTAAATCCTACTAATCTCTTAGGCTTAATGTTATCTTATGGGAATGAGCTAATTAGGCATTGTATAAAATGTATTTCCTTTCAACAGTTTTATATTTGCTGCCTTTTATTTCCATTGAACGTCCCCTTGTCCTTGTATTCTGGAAGGGTGAATAGGAGCATCTATTTTTCCTTCTTTCTACCACCCACATTTTCCACATCCCAGTCAGGGACCTTCTCTCTGACATACAACTTTCAGTGTTTCCAGACCTTCCTCATTAGAATACCATATTCACGTCATTTTGCAATTTCTGCCACTTGTATCTGAGAGCCTTACTCAGCTTCCTTACCAAAACAGAAAACCAGAGCAGGGCAAGAAGATTGTGCCATTGACTTAAACGAGGCCATTACCATGACTGCAGACTGGTTTGCCCCATACTCTAGGAAGATTGACTTGATTTGCATATTTGATCACCCCGTTATGCCTTGAGAGAGAGAATCCGCTGCGCTCTCCCTTGCCGAGGCGTTACAGCTCAAGCAAAACCCGGTGAGGTGCCTGGGTGTCCTCCATCATCCCTTCTGGAGGCACTGCCCTGTGCCTGCCAGCGTGGGAGCGGGCTCAGCACCGCCGCCTGCTCCCGCGGGTTGCCTCTGCCATTGCTCCATCTCTTCTAGACGTGAGGAGACTCCGTGGCAGTGTCAGATCCACCTCTTACACCTCACTTTCCCCTCCCTTTCCCAAACAGTTAAACAGTGGCCATAGCAGGGATTAAGGAGGCGTCTTGCTGCCAATCCTCATCAACTTAAAAACTGATCACTTATGCCTATATTTTGTTTCCAGCCCTTTTGCAGGTGTTTGATGGCTCCTCCTCTCACCTTTTACCCACCTTGCCTTTTTAACAGTGTCTTGGTAGGGGGTTTTGATATGTGTTTTTAAACAACCAAATAAAATTTGACAATTTGTTCACATCCTATATAACCCTGCAGTGGTGCTGGAGTCATGATAGTAAAGCTTAGTTCTTGCTAGAATATAAAGAGCCTCTATGGAGCAGAATATAGAAATTGTGAAGGATTTCTATATTCTGGATTCAGTGCAGCATTTCTTCTGGCTCTCATCCAAGCTTCTCAACATTGATTTTTTTTTTTTTTCAGAGCTTATACAGGAAGCCAAACAACCTTTCCATTGAACCCAGAAGTAAACTGATCACAAGCCAAAGATGAGTCCTCTCTCTGCAGCTATCTGAAACATTACAGCAGCATTTGTTGAGTGTGCCTTTATTTTTCTGGTTTTAATCTGCAGTGTGCTGACAGCCCCAGAAAGATCCTTCTTAATGGACTTTAATAGCAATGCAGCACTAAACTTATATAGCACCTGCCACACCAAGGCATCCCAGTAGACTTCCCAAATAATAGAGTTTAAAGCTTCTGCTTTCACGAGCCAAAGGCAAGGCTCAAGAGAGCAGAATTAAGTTTGGGTTTTAAAATATTGACAAGCTTGACATTATTAATTTCAAGAGGGGAATTCATCACTGCTGGAATGGATTGCAGAGCAGAAACCAGGGGAGGATCAGCAGAGACAGCATTGATCAACTTACAACCACACACCTGGATGGGAACCTTTCAAACCCCAGGAACGAAAACCTTTGTTCAGCATGCAACAATTGCATGTTTACAGCTGCTGAACCCACTGTAATTAAAGTAAGTCATGCAGAAAAGCGACAGGAAGTCTGAAGTCAGTCTCGCTGAATGTAATTTTGAGCTTTCATGCAGTACCTTCTATACAATGGTCTCAAAGCATTCTACAACTATTAACAGGTTACGCCTCCCTGGTAGGAAAAGCATTATAGCTATTGCAAACCAAGACAGATAAAGACCAAACGATCTGTGCAAATGAGTTCGTAGTAGTACTAATAGCAGAAACCCAGGAGCTCTGGTTCTCGGATTCCTCATCTACCCCTTAGACTATGAAGCTTTCTGAAACTCCAAGAGGCCAATGTGTCACATGCATGGCTTCTCTTTCACTTTGGTCCTAACCCTAGGAATGGTTATATATGTGCTATTAAGGCTACTATAACGTTAATAACTGCAGCCTTTAACTGGTGTAAAGCAGGTGTCATTTCCTTTCATCAATAGGATTTCATGCTTTTAAAGCCAAAGAAGCAGGAGAAGAACCAAACCTTGCATTTCCTGAGCTGTCCAGTCTTTCAGCAATAAATGAAACCTGGAAACATCTTGCAGACCACCTGAAACAAGAATACAAGGAGATGCTGAAATGGTTAGAACATTTACGAACACAGTTTAACAGATCCTGGTAAGAGAGTTTACCTCTTTTCAATGGAATAGGAAATCTATTTCTTAGCTATCTGCATGAGCTGACGAAAGCTGCTTCTGAACTGTGGCAGCAAAGTTCAAGACAGGTCACACTTTCCAATAGGAAATAGGGCACATGCTTTCTGAACATTACAACCAATATATGCTTTTTGGTTCCATATCTTTAAAAGTTAAATGCATCTTCAAATGATTACAGCTATCTTCTTATTCTCAAGTTACTTATCACATGTCTAATAAATCTGTGAGCACCAATCAGTACGTCAAGCTACAAGTTCCCATTTGAAACTCCTTAAATATATTTTTTATAATGGCAATAAATGATTTTGATTCAGACAGCATAAGTAACTGTAGCTTATAGATATTATGCAGAACTGAGCTTGGAAATAAGGCATTTCTATTACTCTGCTGTAAGATTGCCCTCCTTGATTTTCAAACCATTCTCAGACATTTTGATGCCAGGCAAAAGGTGACACGTAAAATAAGTTGTTGGAAGGTAAGGGTATGACTGAGCAAAAAGTAAGCACAAAAAAAGGCAAAAAGAGCTTTTCTCTGAAAGAGAAAGTTTATAACCAAACTCAAGCAGTGGAAAAAACCTGGTCTGGGGATTCAAACTATTCTTATCACCCAACATATGAACTCCACCCTTCCACCAAGGTCATTCTCTCCTTCTGCCTTGTAAGAAGCTCATTTACAATCCTTTTTTTGAGTGACTTTTGAAGGTGTGAGGAGGGACATAGCTCTGACTGAGCTCTGTCTGCCTCGGAACCAATTAGCGCCCTGCACGTAATCCACAAATTTGCAGCATGACTTCTTTTCACCTATGGACAGAGCATCTGATGCTGGAAAACAAAATGCTGACCCGGTGCCCTTGGGCTCTCCTACAGTTGTTTGGTGTCAGGAGAATCCAGCTGGGTAAGTCAGATAACAAATATCAAAGGCCCAGTTCTGTCACTTTAAGAAAATATAGGACCACTGTCAGTGCTGTCCAATAAAGAAGATACTTCTCTGGGTTAAACAGACCCGAAATATGAAGTATCCATGCTAGTTCCTTCCAGCATTCAGATGGGGAAATGATGAAGAGATGTTATTCTAAATGCCTAAGCACCACAGAGGCACAGCATAAAACATGAGGCACGCTGATGGCAGAGCTCCCCTTGGCTCATGCATCGGCCTGCACGAGCCATAAACAGGCAGTAAAAAAAGCTGTGTGCTATCTTTTCTGTCATCACATCCAAAGCTGGGGCAAACGGTCATCAAGAACAGCTGATGCTGATACTTGTTAAAGGAGGAAATCAGTCTAGGATGGGTCATGGACACCCAAAAGGATCAGACAGCAGAAGGGACAAAGAAAACTCACAGGTATTTTGTAGGATTGACATGTCGAATCTGGTGGCCCTCCCTGAGAGATGCTGCCACCCAGGCGGGGGGGTTGGTGGGGGACTGAGAAGCAGCTTTTGCACCTTGCAGCTTGAGGAAGGAGAACAGATGCTCACAGATTCTCTGGGGAAGAGCTGAGCTTTTTGTCAGGTTTTTTCCAGGGTTGGCACGGCATGGGAGGGCAAGAGAGGGGAGAGGGAGCTTAATAAGTGGGTACTTTATCCTGGATTTTTTAGTGGTTTTATACATGCAGAGGATTTTATGTATTTCATTCAGGAGCCCAGTACTGCTGGGCACTGTCAAAACATAAACCACTGAGGCAGTTCTGCCTTGATAAAGTTACCAGCCAGGAACAGGGAGCACAGAACAGATCAATATATAATGTGGGAGTCATCGGCAAACCACCTGCTTAACCAATGTCTAACAGCCTGTCTCCAGAAATAGACTGCATGAGACAAGCACGGGTGTAAGAGACTCTGCAGTAAATAATTATGGATTAAGCTACAGCTAACTGCTGATAGTTTGTCTCTCATCCATTTTTGTACTGCCTCACCTACGGCTGCAGTTGTCATGTGTTTCACTTCAAACTTTATTTTCATCCTCCTGAAAAAAACCTAGCCATAGACATCTTGCAGGGGTATAAATTAGAGCCTAGGTTTCAGTGTAAGCTGAACCCAAACTGGACACAGCTGAAACCTAGAGAGCAGAGTTTAATTTTAGTAGTCCTTCAATGCCACTGCAGTCTCCTAAGCATGTACTTTCCTGCCTCTATTGCCCCTCCTTTTCCTCCAGCTTACTAGAAGCCACCTGCTTGTTTCTCGCAAAGCTGAAACCCAAAATATCACAACATGCTCCATTCCTTCACTGCTGGGCTCCCTTCAACAGCCTGAAAAGATACCACCTGAATGGGCTGCTCGCTGGACTGAGTGCTCAGCCCCGGGTGCTCACTGGTGAGAGAAGGGGAAAGAACGTGGTTTGGGGAGACACACTGACACCTGCATGAAAACGGCGACGGGAGGCTGGCAGATGAAAGGCTTGGGCAGATGGATGTCCTGCATCGGGGTAGATTAAATACAATTAGACCATCTCACTATCTGCTTTACAAGGCAAAGTACTGCGACAGCAAGAGCGGCCACGGGGTTGTCCCACAGCAAGGTGGCTGACAAGGCACATGGTAAAGTGTTCACATGAGGTCAAAGAGAGAACAGAGTACCTTGGGAGAGACCTTGACAACAGGAGGACCAAAAAAGCAGGAACAGACCTTGGGACAGATTGTGTGATTAAGTGGAGCTGGAGATAATTGTATTTTAAAGATCTCCTGGGGAATGGGCTCAGAATAGAAGCAGCAGCAGGGCTGGATCTGTAGCTACGTAGACAGCTATCGCCACATTTGTTAGCAGGGAGAAGGAAATGGAGAACCGTGGTCTACATGGGTAAATTTCTTTTTAGCAGGTCAGTGCAGTGTTAGACAGATGTGCCAATACTAGTGGCGTAACACTGTCCCGCACAGGCTGTTACAAGTCCCAGGGCTATACTAAGTGAAACTGTCGACAGGAATACTGGTCTCCAGAGGTTATTTGTTCACAGCCTGCTGTTTAGGAATAATGAAGGAAGCTGGAGAAGAGATAATTTTTTAACCATCTTCTGGTATCTCAGTTTAGCACCACCTGGATGTTCACCCCAGTTATTCCTTATTCCTGACTGGATGCTTCCCATTTTTTTTTTACAGGGGAGAGATTTGCTGCAAGCTGTGATATTCATAAGCAGGATAAATGTCCAACAGCTGCCAGCTATCTCTCCCCATTCATTTGTATGATGATCAGTCAACAGGTGCTGAAATCTCCCCTGTGAATAGGTAGATGGTTTTCTATCAAAAGCCCAAGAAAAGTTATCCACTCTCTTGTTTAGGGGTCTACAGGAAAATGCCATCCTCACAGGGTTTCCCTGGGCTGGAGAAGCAGTAGAACAGCAGTGGAAGTGGGCCCTACATCTGATGGCCTTAACATTTCAAGCTACTGCCCTTTCCTTTTTCTCCTAAATTTCTTTAATGAAACCATTTGAAACCATGACAATAGCACAGGTGTGGCTGCTGCTGGTAAAGAGGCTACTAATGTGTTTTGAACAGGCTTAGTAATTAAATAAAGGCATGCCCAGTAAGCAGAAATACTAACTTGTGGCCGTGTCGTGCTGTATGGCTTAATATAGGATTTTCTTGCTTTTTCTGGACAAAAAATAATATGCCCTTTCATTGTTTTGATAGGACTTGCCACCTCAGCATGGCTAAGGCAGCAGTTCTGAACTTTCAGCAAGAAATTTGTGATGACGGAAGAGAGATGCAGAAGAACTCAGAGGGAGCAAGGTGCAAGGAAAGTTGAGGGGCTTTGTACATGTGCCTGAGTACCAGGAGGGCGAGAGGAGACAGAAGCAGGGGGAGTGGGGATGGGGAGGTACACAGTACGCAGGGTGTGAAGAGAGGGAACAGGACAAACAGCAGCAGCAGAAGCTTAAATGGCTCATCGTTTAAACCGCCGTCCAGTAAAAACACCAGCTGCAGCGCTTGTGACAGTACCACCTCCCACCGTAGCAACCAAGCAATCTTCACATCCTGTGAAGCACCTAAGAGTGGGGGAAGCTGGTGGTGAATTCCCCTCACATGGGCAAAAGTCCCTGTTCACTGCCCTGTCACCCTCTGTCACCACAGGAAACCACGCATCGTGCAAGCCCAGCGAAACACCGCTTGGTGTCACAGGTCCTTTCACACCAGGTGCACTCTTCTGCTTCATTCTTGGCAACGCATGCTGCTTACTGGCAGCTGTGAAGATTTTCAGTATCACATTTGTTATTTTAAAACTTTGTTATGCCTACATGAATTGGTTAGATCGGACAGTAGATCTGTACATAGACGTGGGAGAAAACTGAAAATAAGGAAGTTGTATCCAAAGCTTGTAATGAAACATCACTCTCTTATAAGTACATAAATAAGGGTAACGTCTTCCTCTGCCCTTGACAGCTGTACCCAGCATCGCATCCCCCCATGACAGCATCGCATCCCCCCATGACAGCATCGCAGAGGCCACCCTCTGATGTCGATTGTGAGAACACAGGTCACCCCTTTGTCACTTTGGTCCAGCCACAGTGTGGATGAGTGCTTTTGCTGGCTGCCTATGCAGGTGTGCAAAGTAGCAAGGCTTTGAACCCCTTGCTGGAGAACTCTCCTGATCTTCTCACAGATGTGCAGATGCACTGCGCTGCAGTAAATATGAGCTGCATCCAGTGGGCTCTGCGGGCAACGTGGCTGTGCCTTCAGTGCACCAGATGTGTGCGCTAGCACTGGCTCAGCACCTATAAACCGCCTGCTCCCAGGTGCCTTGATTTCAGCATTTAACTTCTTGAACCAGAGCAGTGCAGTCTGGTTTTCTTTAAAAAGGGGTACTCAGCTTGCAGCATACGCAGCGCAGAGTCCCCTGCCTGGTTGCTGTAGCCCTTTTTCCCTGTGCAGCCAAGGGCCAGGTGAAAGACCCTGGGTGTGAGAGCAGCTATCTCCCTCTCTGCAATAAGTCAGCATGGCCAGAAAGTGCTGGGGTAGAAGCAAGAGGGTCACAGTGTGGGGGCTTCCCTGGGGCCCAAAGTAAGGAGGTGATGTGCCCATCCCAGAAATGCAGGGAACCACCACTGAGTAATGGCTATCAACACCTACTCCCAATCATGCTGTCTGGAGGACTTGTGTCACCTCCTGATCACACGTGTGAATGAGCTTAGGTTAAGGAGACCCTCCTACTAATTGCAGGTAACAACAGTACTTCCCCAGTAAGCACAGTCAGTTCACACCTCAGAGCTGGTAGAAATTCCTGAATAGGTTTTTTTCAAGCTTTTCTTTGAAACCAGGAAAGCAGAAAGCTTTCTTCCCTGGAGAACTGATTACAAATAGGCCTACACTGACATGGTCTTAATCCAGCCTTGACTATGAATAACAGAGTAGGAAAACAAAGCAGTTTGTCCCAGATCCCATTTCGAGGTGTTAGAGAGAAACTGTTATATCGCTTCAGAAACAGATGCTATTACAGACTAAGCCACTGTGCCAGCTTTTCCCTTGGCCTCCTTAAACCTCTCATGTCCCTGTTAACCACTGCTGGGAATGAGTAAGGAGTAAAGGAATGAATAAACTCAGCAGGCAACATAAGCGACAGTCCTAGCAACACCAACCAGCTTCAGGAGGCTAATTGCGACAGTAAGGGCTTGAGGATCCCTGCTCAGAAGTCTCTCAGTTTTTGTATTGCCTCCCAAGAGCTCGCTGATGCCTTCCCTTTTCCTATCCTCCTGTTACTCTTTTCTCCATTGCTATGGTTTCCACCTGTGGCATTTCACTGAACTATTTTCAGTTTGTTAACCATTGACCTGTCCCCATGTTCCACCTCCTCCTGTCTCCTCCTGTCAGCAGCCTTCAAGATGTACCCTGTAACCTGTCCCTCTGCTGAAAAGTTATCTGCAAAATGTAATAATCCTCTTAAGACCCATTTGTAAACCCAAATAGTGACTCATCCTCTCTCTCCTACATGGGATAGGGGTGGTTAGACATACATGACCATCCAGTGTTTCATTCCTGTGCCAGCACTCAGCTTCAAACCTGAGCGTGGGTATTCGCACTGGTCTTCTGGCCAGACTCTCACTCCGCTCACATTTGTCCTATGAATCCACACATTTGTAGCCCATACAGGCCAGACGCACTGCTGAAGTCAAAAATGGGTTTGGGAAGCTGGAGGGGTGAGTGCACCTTCAGAAAGTGAAGTTAAGGAGCTGCAATGAGTACGCTTCCATCTCCCCTCCCTGCTCCAGGACCTTGACATCCCCCACCCGTACACAAACACTTGCAGCCACTTTCCCTCCCACCTGCTCATAAGTCCTCCCTCCCGCAGGAGCTGACTGCGACTCCAGGACCGTCTGTATACTTGGGGGGTGTGTTATATGCTATGCAATCTGGGGTGGAGAGTCCCAAAGACTTTGAGACAAGGCTTGCCATGCCTGCTGCTGCGGGAAGGAAAAGGAGGGCTACTGCTTGTGCTACAGGGAGACATCGCCCCCCCTAGCAGCAGCCCCCCACCTTACATTCCATCCCGTGTTCCGCACCAGTGGCAGCACCAACAGAGCTTTCTCTCTTGTCTACAACTACAATGTTGTTGCACAACTCAATTTGTTTCTCTTGTAACTGAGCCAAGGGTTCTCCCCACAGCTGGTATCTTGTCAGAAGCTTCTCCCTAACCACTAGTTCACTCCCAGATTCCCAGTCCTAACTCTCCCAGTTCCCTGGAAACCGTTCTTTCACAGCTTGCTGCTCTGGTTTCTTATCTGCTGCTTTGCTCTCTAGGTTGTCCTCAAGTTTCTTGCCCAACTCTGAAACAAAATGGAGTGTCCTGGCTTCAGCAGTGGCCTGTTAAAGTGAAATGCTTTGCAGCTTGACAGAGGGAGATACAGAGATCCCCTGCTGTGTTTCTAAGGAAAATGCAAAACCTCAGCATTCTCCTTACTCACCTTCAAAGAGCACCATCTCCTCACCCTCCGGCATGTACCCCAGCTCCTCCAAACTGGAGTTGCAGCTCTCTCCTCGGGGTGAAAGACTCCTTCAGATCTCAGCATTTCCAGCCTGGGGAGAGGAGAGCAGAGCATGCCGCAGCGCGTGTGTTACTGCAGGAGGCAGGATGGGACTCTCCAGCAGCCCCTCACCAACTTGCCTCCTCTTCCTCCCTCTTCAGCCTCTGTCCAAGGCCAGTGGCGCCTGGCCTGGCTTGGCCTGGGGAGGCCCAAGCTGCTCAGGGCCACTACCTCTCCTGCTTGTGTTCTGCCATCACCTTGATGCAACAGGCAGTGTGGGAAACACTGGGGCTCTCTGACAAGATGGAGGGGTGGCTCCCAGCCCGGGCACGGATTTAACGGGGTGGGACAGCAGGCTTGAGCACCACCACAAGCATTGGTCAGCCCAGCAGATGCTCCTGTGTGGCGTGACAGTTGTGGTTGACTGCACAGCATCCCTGCCCACCAGCCTGCAAGTCCACCCAGAGTCTGCCCGGCCATTTGTAGCCAGCAGCTGGGGAAACGTTTCTCAGAGGAGTTGATCTGAAAGGCAATGGGGCTGAGCACAAATGTGGCAGCTCGGTTGTACGGCATAAAGGAAAGCCGTCAGTGCGCACACAGCAGGGGAAACTGTGCCATGGGTACAACTGTTAACACTTTAAACTTGTTTTATAACAGCGTCAGACAAATTTGAAACAGCTGCTCTGTATGCTCTTCATTTCCAGCGGCAATGTCTTTTTTTTTTTAACTTGCTGTAAAAGAAATTGGTGCTGCTGCTGTTTACAAAATTACCCAAGCTGCACTTATGACTTCTAACTTGCTGTGATCACATGGATACCATAAGATCAGTGTTTTCGCAGCTAACGTTGGTGCCACAGCCCTGAAAAAGGGAAATGTTGGATACATTATGGAGGGGAGCAGGCAGGGGCAGCAAGGGAGAACTGAAGGCTCCCGTTTCACATTCTCTTAAGACCTTTTGTCATTGAACTACTGAACACTTTCTCATGCCACTGAGCAATTAAGCCTCCCTGACACTGGAGCGTTTATGAGGGAATTACCGCTCATCTCAGCCACGCTCAGAAACACCAGGTCAGAAGTCAGAGAATTGATACCTATTGAGGTGCCTGGAAATACATTCAGCTGCCGAGTCCCCGGTCTGACGTCTTCAGAGCAGCGGAGGAAGGAGCAGAAAGAGCTTATATTCAAACAGATTGCCAGGGGCAGGTAGCTTGCAGTCTAATGAAGGCTGGACTGTTTTATATTTACACAAGATGAGGGGTTTATTATGCTTGCTTATCTGTGCTGCAGTAGGACCCAGAAGACCGAGGTGCAGACAAGGTCCCTTTGCACTAGGCATTACGAAAATGCTGAAGAGAAGCTAGGTTAAAGAAAACAGGGGAAATATATAAATATCATTGATCTTTTACCTTTCCATTTAACCGTATTCTTTTGGCCTGGGCTCCTTTTTAAAATGGAAGGACAAGTTTATTTATTTTTAACTCTTTAATTTATAAATCAAGTAGTAGCATCAAAGATGATTTGGGACGCCACTGTTAAGTGAACCTGGACCCTGGGGCAGAGGAGGCAGGTCTTGGGGGTTGCTCAAGGAGCACCCAAGGCACGAGCTCTGGAAGAGGGCGCAGACTCTGCATTGGTTGCTATATTGGGAGTTGAGCGACATGCATGCTATTACTAGATCTGCAGGTGCCTTCTTGTGTGACCCTGGGCAGCTTGTTTCACTTTCCAAGGCTGCTTTCCTCCTGGTAAAATTGCTGTTAACTGCTTACCTTTATTTTAAAAAGTGCTTGGAGATCATTTGCTAAAAAGAGCTTTCAAAGGCTAAGAATGGTCTTTGCTGAGTCTGCTATCCATCATCAGGAAATGCCTAGCACAATGTGATCACCATTACACATTAATAATTCTTGTGGTTTATAATAATAATACAAGTCTTGTCTTATATAGAACATCTGCAGGTTTATTTTTCTGTGAGTGATTTCGGTATTAGTCACTGTCACATCTGTGTGGGGTCACTACCCACTTTTGTTTTCTAGGCATCCTCTCTTTTATTAAATCATGCCTAATGTTTTGATTTTTAAAAAATTTTAAATATTTTATGTGGCAAACTTAGACTAGCCTAGAATGTTTGTTTAATTGCACTCCATTTTTTGCATTTGTGCTTTTCTCAAAGTGCCCTAGATTACGTAAGGGGCAGGAAGGGGAAGTAACACATGTGTGAAATAAATAAAAGTATTATTAATAATAATTGCCTCTGGGTTAGTCATATCCATGCAAATTGCAACTGGCTGTGTTAAGAGTTTCCTCTTTCACCTTGGACCCTCCATCCAGCCATTAATTGCAAAGAAATGGCACTCTCTTAGTCACAGTAATAACAACAGCAGCAATTCCTCATTTCTAAAAATGCCATCCAATAAAGGTTCATTTACCAGACTGCCCATGAGATTATTATTGTTTCCATTTCAGAAAACGAAACTGAGGGACAGAGAGACTTAAAATAACCAGGAGAAGAATGTCAAAGTCCTGACTCCAAATTCTGTCCTGCAACTATTTAAACTTGTCCTTTAGTGTTTTATGTTTTAAGAAGACATAGCTTCGAAAACCTTCTAATTGACATGACTCATAAGTTGATAATTCATGGCTGGTTTTTTTTTTTTTTTTTTTTTTGCTTTGTCAACACAACCAATGTTGAGAGCCAAGATGAACCCAGCTTGCCTTCTTTAATCCGGAGACTTCCTTCAAGCAGCAGAGAAAACTGGAGTCGGATTCATTGAGGCTCAAGCCGGAGGCTAAGGTGCGGGCATTTCTCTCTTCAGACTGCTTGCACTGACACCTAACTTAAACTAAATGAATAAGCAAATCTTGAGGCATTCAGCTGGATCACACCCTGCTATGCCAGGTGCATACAAAAACCAAGATATGCTTTTCAAATGTAGAAAATGAGATGAGCTATGCATCAAAGAGCAGGTATTTGAAAGCCTGGCAGCCTTGGTCCCCATTCAGCCAGCCTTGGGCAGGGTTCAGTCACCCTTTCTGGGGTCACATCTGTGTGTTGCTGACCTGCTGCAGGTTAATGTCTTCATGGTCTGTAGCCTATGCCCCAGGCTCTAGCGAATCATTGTAATTGTTCCCCTTATCGTTAGCTATGACTATAGCTTAGACATGTCCTCTCCGCTGCCCTTTCCCACATGCTCATTTTATTTTTCAGCCTCAATACAGGGTTTAACAAGAACGATCTTCCAAAAGAAAAGATTTCACTGAGAATATCTGCCTACTGGAGAGGAATAAAAAGTGCTGATTATTTCAATCAGTTCAAGAGTCTCTCTAAAAGATCGGCACCACATGAGTCACTTTTATCATTTTATGGTAATTTAGATCTCAAGATGAGAAGGAAGGTGTACAATACTTGTGACATTCTCCACCTGCTCCACTTTACGGTTGTGCATGTGTATCTCAATCGGGCAATCATGTTTATACGAAAATAAACAACCCCCAAATGTTCTGATTATATAGAGGTACAACCTTTTCTAGTATATCTGAAAAAAAGGGAGCACTTGAGAAACAATGGTATTTAATTGTGGCTTCTAAATCTGGTGGAGTTTCGCCTCCTGATCCTGTGAGGTCTGTTACCTCATCTAACCCTGCAACGGGGCCCTGCTGAGAACAAGCCAGAAGCACCTCAGTGAGACGTAAAAATCAGGCTTCAACATGAGAACATTTTCCGTATATGTCCTAAGCCTTTCTCCTCTTAGAGACATCTCTCTTACATCTTTTACTAAACTCTGTGTGTCCTGCTAGCAAATACCTTCCATTTTTGTCTGTAATTTTAAACATGAATGTATGGTTATGATCTCTCCACAAATGCAATCGTTCCCTGGCCAAACTGTAAACATTAGATTTTTTTAAGTATTTCAGTGTCTGCAGGCTGTATTTTGGTTGCTCTTCTCTGCATTCTCTCTGTCTGCAAAAAGATGCCTGGAGAAGAGCTGCTGGGCCATCAGAGTCCCATTAGAAGGATTACCACCTTCCCCATCTATTTAACGCATTCCGATATGCAGAACTAAAATTACATCAGCTGTTTCCATTGTCATAAAGTTAAACTGTTGCTCGCTAGTCCTCTTCTGGCATTACTGTTTTTCAAATTACTTTCCTATCCTTTCCTAAGTAGGTTTCCCACCCACCTAATTCATGTTTACAATGCATATTTGCTTCCCACGGTTGAAGCATGCTTTGCTGTATCTGGACCGTATAATGACTTTCTGTGTATGAATATTCCCAGCCCTATCCAACTGATACGCTGCATATCCTTGCATATGCTTCGTAAGTGCTGTTTATCCATTTGTCTCTGGATGCTTATACATTAGTTGAGAAAGCATCCAGGGCTTGGACTCTTTGAATGACAAAAAGCTAGAGAAAATGTCAGTTAGCACTGAAAGTCCTCAGGGAGCCAGAGGCCTGGCTCAACAGGAGGTCTGTTGGAGGAAAAGCCCACACACTGAATGGAGTTTGTGATGCCCTGTTCATGACTGCATTCATGCATTCATCAGCTGAACCAGTTTTCTCCCTGACAGACTCAGAAGAAGCATCGCACATCAGTACTTCCCCTTGCTGTCACGTTGCACCACAAAAACACACTTTCTGGTGGTTGCAAATGGATGGATATGATACGAAGAAACATGACACAAATCAAAACATTAAAGGATTCAGAAAAGCAGGTATAGATTAAGATTAACACAGTAAATTTTCAGGAAACAACGCTGAATGGATACATCAGTAATTTAAATTTTGTGTTGTTTAAACAAAGTAGGAAGTATTACAATTATACAAACCCAGTGTTGCAAAAGTCATACTTTAAAAAAAGACGACCAAATATATTACTATAAACATATGGCATGACACCATTAAAGCGCACATGCTCTCTCTGCTCTGTCCCATAGTATTAAACTGTACTACAAACCTGAAGTTTTTTCCCTCCACAGATTATTCCTCCCTAGGGCATTAGTAGTAGGAAGAGAGAGTGTTGTTCAGGTGTCTTCATCGTCATCATGCTTAGTATGTGTTTGCTTCGTGTAACAATATTATCCCTAAACTCACATTTTTCTTGTGTTTAACTTTGGAGTGAATTACCACACTACTGTAGGGTTTTTAAAAATCTGAATTGCTTGGAAAACTAGAATTTTGACATTATCCCAACATAACTTTACAAAATCAAGAAAGGTTTATTTGAAAAGACACAAAAGTACCAAGCAGAGAGAATGCTTCTCCACGACATTTGTAGTATTTGAAAGCTAACTCAACATGAGCTCACTTTAATAGCAAATAAGGACATACAAACTAACTACCAAATCATCTTTAAAAAGCCAGTACATACTCCTTATCTGAGGGGAATTTACAGCCTCCAGTAGTAGTACAGGTAGCCAGCATGTAAAGAGACAATTTTAATTTTCAGTTGACTTACTGGCTTAAAGGGCTGAGTTAATGAGGCCAGGGCTATTTTGTTCAAGTACTCACTTCTCTTGGTGCACTTAGTAGTGCTGCCTCAGCAGCTAGGCTCCTCAGAAAGATCTGCCAAGGGGAAGCTCTCATGCTTTGGTGCACAGGGTGGTACACAGCCACAGACACTTTAAAGAGGGCTGGCAGTTGGACCAGTTAATATGTCAATGAAAACTCTCAATGCATGTCCCGACTCCATCATACGATGTTGGTCTTACACTCAATAACATTATTGCATTCAAAGTCGCTGCTGAGGAAGAGCGGCGGCTGGTTGAGCTACTGAAGCATTAATGGCCCCCTTGATGCATCAACAGGGAGTCAGGTAACCCCAGACTCAACGGTTAGATAAAACAACCGTTATTAGTAAACTCCGTCACAAAGCAGTCTCTTCAAAATAAGTCCGTTTACATGATTTCAATTAAATTCCAACTTTTTATTAAGATGTTTTAAGCGTGTTTGTATATGTATTTTGTTACTTTTTTTCTGTCATGAATTAATTTGATATAAAATTCTTTAAGAAGGTTAATATTCAAGTCAAAAGGTCATTGGCAGAATTAATGAGTTGTTCACAAAGACCTCCATACTCTGGACTTTGTTAAGGATGTTTATTATTTTCAATGTTCAATAACCTTGGGTTTAAGCGCAAAGCAGAAATCAAAGTATAAGATGGGTAACAGCACCTTGGGAAAATATCAAAATTTCACCTTCATTATTGCCACACCAATATTTTTCCACACAGCATTTTTCACTCAGATTAAAAAGCAACTTCTAGCAGGGGTCAGCCATATTTCCACTTCACAGACAAAACCAAGGTACAGCAAGTGCAAGACTGTACCTTGCTCAAGGCCATTCGCTAAACCCATACCAGAAGTGAAATCCCCACTACTCAGCCCTCAAGTCCAGATGCTAGAAATACCCCTCTTCTTTCCTGTCCGTCAAAGGGCGGCAGCCGGTAATCGCCTATGCACCGTGCCCGCGTACGCTTCCCTGCTTGCCATACCTCACCTCTTGCAGGTCCCTTTCTCTGGGGCCAAAACACGCGGGCCAAGCTGGCCCCCTTCTCCCAGCTTCAACCAGCCCTCAGCTTAGTGTCCTCAGGCAGTGAGTGTTGTTTACCACAGGCAAAGAAATCCCCACGTACTTTAGACACCTAACCGATTTTATTTCGTACTGAGGGAAACCGAGGACGAACACCTACAGAATAAGCAGGAAAGAGAAGACGAAGGGTAGCCCTCCGGACCCTCCCCGGCCTCCAGGCCTTCCTCCCAGCTCGCAGCGGAGAGGTCGGGCACGGAAGCAGACGGAGCCCACGGGGAACAAGGCGGGGTCCACCCCCGCAGCGGGGTCCCTCAGAGGCGGCCACCCGCCAGGGAAAGACCCTGAGTGCGCATAGGCCGCCCACCTCCCGACACACAGAGGACTGGCAGCGACCTGCCCCGCCTCGGCAAGGCAGCTCCCGGCCGAGAGCCTGAGCCTGAGCCCCGGCCGCTCGGACACGTCCCGGCCCGGGAAGGTGGAGGGTGGGGGTGCGGGCACGACCGGCCCCCCCCGGCCCTGGGCAGCGCGGGGGAGGCCCCCGGGGACCCCCTCGCCACCGACCAACTTCCGCGTCGAAGGCCCTCCGCGCATNCCCCGCCCCTCCGCGGCCAACGCCGCCCCCCCCCCCCCCCCACCTCCCCGGTCGTCCCTGGCTGTACCACTATGTGCCAAACCTGTGGGTAGAGGCAAAAGAGGGCGGCGGCTCCAGGTAGCTCTGCAGGCCTCAGCCCCACCTAAGCCTGCTGACAGAGGAGTTCGTTCCCTTCTCTAGTCTATAGGTGCCTTCCAAACTTGCTTCTCTCCTAGTTCCCGCCCCCGATCTAACCCAACTCCCCCCGGGGATAGGCTATGGTATATGCCACTCCCAGCTGATCCGGTGGCTTGGCGAAACCATCCCGCTCAGGACAGGGGGAAGCAAGGCGCCGGAGCGGGGGGATACGCATTGTTGAGTCAGGGGCCGAGCGGCGGGGGAGGGCGGGTGCGCCCCGCTGCGACAGCGGGGTCGTCGCAGGAACCG